>JAIPRM010004726.1:0-22239 GCA_025469315.1 Stegophylla sp. TES_Ste_2020 | reverse complement strand
GAAATATTGGTTGTAATTTATAATTTCGCTAGACGCAATTTACATACATATAGAAAATTCACGGGACGCAATTTACATATACCCAAAAAATATCCGGGCCGCAATTTACGTAACCCCAAAAAATATCAGGGACGCAATTTACATCAAAAAGGTACATTGGGACGCAACTTACAGTCAGCCAAAATAGCGACTCACCCGAATCGCCTCCCAAAACCAGGTAGTACACATTTTTCTACTCGAATCGCCTCCCGCATATCGATATTTTTGCATTATTATTGATTTTATTTTATTTATAATTTATTATTACCTATTTATTGAACTATTTGTTTAATTTGCATATCAACTACAGTCGCCGCTTATATTATAAACACACTTTTATATTCCCCCATGTTGCGCAGCAAGTCGAGGGATATTTTTTATTTGCCGATCAAAGCGATGGCGTTGAAGAGCGTAGCGACTCGGCCAAACACCCGGTGAACTGACCTAAGTCGGCGGAGTCGATTTTGGCGTTTTTAATACCGAAAATGCCTCACCTCAAGTCGAATGACACATATCTATAAAAAGAAATAGTGATAGATTGAGTGGAGCAAAGTGACGGCGCCTATGAGCGTAGCGACGAGTACCAAAACACGCACAGAAACTGCTAATAGTCAGTAATAGGGAAATGTTTTCCTGTGGAACAAGGACTGCCCGTGTCGTGCACACTCCTCATACGAGCTGGCCGCCAGGGCTATAAAGGGTTGATTCAGCAGTTTCCTTAGGCCAGTCGTATGGGAATGGTAAAGCATATAGACATGCACACACAAACAGTTTTACGATATAACATATTATCATATAATACAATATAACACAATATAAAATAGTGGTTCTCGACATTACCTTTACGGACAAACTCGTTATTCTCGAGAAAAAAGTTATTATAATCCCTCACTAGAAATTGTTTGCAAACTGAAAACCCTGCACGGCGAAGCCACGGGGAATATCCAGAATCAATCAGTTCGAAAGGAGGTCGGTGAACTTTGACCGAACAATAAAGTACCTCCGGTATTTAATATTTAACATATGAAACCATAATATTATGTATTTTACAGACTAAAATATATTCGCTTCCGTTGAAACTAGTGATTATATTTATTAGTTGATTTGCAAAAAAGGATAATAGTGTAGTTTTATGAAAACTTAAATTCATAATAGAAAACAAATTTGTTTATAAATGCCACGAAGAAAGAAAATGTAGGTACCTACTTAACTGCCAGTGGCGTGCGGTAGATGGGTGAGCGCCAAACAAAAGAAACGCTATAAATGGTAAATAATTAATTATAAGGGTGAATTTGGAAAAAAAAGTACCTGCTTTTATAGTTAACAATATTAAAAACAAAATCTAATCTCATGTAATTTTAAACGAATTCATTTTGTATCATTATTAATTATTGCTTTAAAAAAAAAAAAAGTTACGGGACGTTCGGGGTATAAGAAAATGTGTATTTAAACGTAACGCAATCGCTCGATGTAGTGCTCACAACTATTGTATAAAAACGTGGTCACCTCTCCCTACCACCCTCGGCCGTTCATACTTTAATTGAAATCCCGAGAGCTTCTGTTAATATTATATTGAGTACCTAACTACATCATAATATATCTCTTTGATTTATTAATAATTATTTTCTCATAATTATTATTACAACAATATTACAGATGATGGAGTATATTCTACATACGAATTAAAATGAAAAACTATATTATCACATGGCATATTTTCTTATGGGCATTACGAGTTAAATTAATTGTGTTTTCTGACCGCAACTGGCCACTACTACCTGCATAATTATTAAAATACAATTAAGTAGGTACTAAACAAACTCTGAACGGAACTAGAATTTTATTAATTATAATGTCAACCTGTTGATGAATAATGTTGTTTAATTATGTATAAAGGTATAAACTATAATATGTATAATAACGATTTTATTTTTAATGTTTTGCGCCAAATGGAGATGTACTTCTTTTACCCCGTAATTCCTCCTTTCGCTTTGATCTTGCAATAAAGTCATCTGAGGTGTTGCGAAATAATTCTCAAAAAAAAAAAAAATATCAAAAGTAAACGACAAGAGTGGTAACGACGTCGTTCGTCACTGTTCGCGGGATTTTGATGATAAATTTCGACGACATTGTTCTAGTGGTTTTTCTTTCTTCGGATCTGTTCGAACAATATTAGTGAAACTCGAACGTCACGTGCGGTAAAACCGAAATGACAAAAACAACGCTAATAATTATGAACGTTTCGAAAAAAATAAACAAATAGCGTAAAGAAGTATTTTGGGGGCACCAGAGAGTTGGATCATTAAAAAACTCGAAAAGAATCGTGTTTAATGAGACGCGATAAGGAGATAATAATTTCGTAGTACAGTAAAAAATGCTGATTTTTTTCAAAATATACCGTATAGTGGCGGGTGTGGAATGACGAGTGGTCGGGGGGAATGGGAGGGTAGGATTGACAATAGTGTATTATAATGATGGAAGCCGAGTCGGAAAGAAAAACAATGATAATGATAATGATAATAATAATTATGATACGAATTAACTCGCTCGAATATAAACAGCCGTAGATGAAGTTAATATTTAATAGATATATTTTAATCTATGTTGTTGATAATGAAACCGGAAGTGACGTTGGTTTGAACGTAACGAATTCTGTAGTCGAATATTTTGTTGTCGTACGCTGTAAATTAATGTGTATTTTTTAATTTCGACGAGAGTTTCGCGTTTTATAGATTTATAGAAACCGATATTGTACATTTGTACAATGTTTTAAGTGAATAAAAATTGTAAAATATTTTATAACATTTGAAAAGATTTATAATATTTCTTCGGTGATGATAGTATTTCTCTATAATAAGGAACTCAGCAAGCTATTAAGGTCGGTGGACAACTTAAAATCTGTTTTTTTTTTTTTCAACTTTTTACTCACTTTTATTACCGGAAGGTACTTATTTTATTTGTTCATATTATAGTATGTAATAGATTACTTGTGATTACACGACATTTTGGATGGAAAACCGGTGACTGGGGGTAACGTTACTCTGATGGTTTGCATCCACTCAAAACAAATACTATTTTTTTTTTTTCTAAACACTTACTTATTTTTGGTTCAAATGCAAATTGGATTTTCATATTTAACATGCTTTACACATTCAATAATTTTATATTTTTAAATCAACAAACGTCTATTAATTATGATATTGATAGGTATAAAAATGTAATGTATTGTTATTGATTTTAATAAGATCTATAATATTATTACACTGCGTTATTATGGTTTATAATGTTTTTTTTTTTTTTATCATACAATTTAAAATTTAATACAGGTTTTCAAAACGAGTTTAATACAATTTAATACACATTGTACTTTACAAGGAAGTAGCAGCCTATCGAGTTTGTGGTTGGTATAGGCCAGAGCCAAATTAATTTTCATCTGGAAAAAAATGAAAATATTTCTTTTGAACACTTTTTGCAATATCCCATACCTTTAACCTAAAAGTTCAGATATCTCATCTACGCATATTATAATACGGATAATATTATTTTTGTCGTTTAACAGCGCGGTGGTTACGACTGTTGTTGTTGTTGTTTTTTTTTTTTCGAACAACACAGAGACGAGTAGTCGAGTCCGGTGGTACAAGACAACAACAATTACCGGCAGTACATAATACAATATAATATAATATATTATATTAATAATAATCGACGGAAAAGAACGGCGGGGCGCTCACAATGCGGCGGCGAGTGACGCGGTTATGACGAAGTGCACGCGCGACAGTAATAAATTTATTACGTTGTTATGCGCCGCCGCTTATGACGTCGCGCGTCGGTGCTTTATGTGAAGTCGCATTTTGAATACCGTTGTCGTCGTAAAAACGAAACAAAACGCCGAGGGAAAATTACACCCCGCGCGCGCGACGAACACTCGTTTTATTAGGATTCGGTTTCCCGTAACGATCCGTACACACGCGGCATAATAATATATTGTTGTGTGTGTGTGTGCGTGTGCAGTAGGCGCGCCGACACGACGTGGAAAAATCGCGCACGAAGAGCTGACCGAGGAAAAAGGCGTGTGTTCACGCGTCTGTAAAAATTCGAAAAAAACTTCTTCGAGCTCCGACGCGCGGCTCGTCCGTATCCTATCGCGGTGAACGCGATGCGAGCACAGCTGCTGCCCACGGCTCGTCCTCGGGGCTTTGACGCGCCCGTGCGGCGACACCTCAACCGCCGTCCAGTGACCGTAAAAATTTTCCTTCGGCAGTCGCTTCGTGTTGAAAACGAATTATCATTAGTAAATAACATTATGTCGGCGATTAAATTAACATATTCTATACGTATTACACGTACTCGCGTAAAACGATGTATTCGAACTTTAGGTACCGTTTTGAAGTCGATACGTCAACATTGGTGAGGGGGAGGCGATAACGATTGGGCTGCAAGTCCTAAAAACTCGGTTGCAAATAGTTTGCGAATCGGTAAAAGAAGTCGGGGGAAAGACTGGTATAAAATGACAATATTATAAGGAGTGGACTGAAGAATTTGGAGGTGGGGAAGGGGATTCTGGCCAATCGGTATAAGTTAAAATATTGAAATAACTATAATATGAAGCTCTAAGGCAGGTATTTTAGGCTCTCATTTTGGGCAGTTTTTCCATTTTGAGAAAACTACTGAGAATTTCAAAAAATTACCTATTAAAAGTACCTACCATCTACAGGTAAATAAGGATTCAAAAAGTTGCTGGTCAAAACTTTTGGACAAGTATTTCTATATATGAAAACGTGGAGTTTGAATGTAGTAATTATTATCCATAGTGTATTAAGGATAATAATCAATAGAGACGCGTTTAGTCCTATTTTAAGTTTTATTTAAGATATAATATATTAATATATATATATATATTATATAATATAATTATTATTGGTTATATTAATGAAAGTCGTTAAATGTCGATATATGTTTCTTGTTCAATTCCAAATGAAAATATAGTTAAAAAATTTTTTTCAACATTAATCATGCCACAGAAAGAAATGCGAAGCGCTTTATGAATAATAATATATATATATATATATATGTTTTTCTCTACTTTAATAATAATAATAATAATAATAATAATAAAGCTCTAACTCGACAAGCGTCTGATTAAAATATAAAAAGGGTTTAAGTCGATGACGTGACAGAATACAATATTAAAATAAATGAAAATTCTCAATTGAAAATTCTCTGCGTTTCTGCTACGGGTTAAAATATTGTTGTAATCACGACAAGAATAACTTAAAAGTGGCGATGCCCATATAAAAGCCCGACGGCACTTTGCGCTTTTGATTAATTTGACCTATTGCATAACGTGTATACTCGGACGGATAGCGATTCCAAGCGACTGCGGATTATTTTTAATTTCATTTTGTCGACGCTTGGACGAGAAAAATAATTATTTGAACAAGCGATCGTCGGATTAATACGTATTATGACGATCGAACGCGTTTTAATGAATTGTATCCCGTGAGATACAACGGTTTCATAACGGTTACTCGACAGTGAATTTGCCGTCCCTTGTATCAAGGCGATATGAGGCCCTATTCTGCTATCACCGTGTGCCCTATACACCGTGTACAAATGGGTACAAACAATTATATTTACATATTTATTTTGAATTCTATTTAAATTATCAGTGCCCGCGGTTTCACGGTCTTTGTAAACACATTACTCGATCGGCTGAAAATGTTGGACAAGTATTTCCATACAAAACGTAGTACACAGAAAAAATAAAAATAAAATAAACATCATTGTAAAAACACTAGCTTCTTCACTTCGTTCAGAATCTAAAAAGTACTACAAACTAAGTGTATGCCACACTATTATGCTCGTATGGACGTACAACATAGCAAATTTCCATTGGGTAGAATCAATTTTGGGTCGTTAGCTTTAATAACAGAGCGAATTGACCTGTAATTTAAATGAAAGATGAGCCATTAATAAGTAAATTTACTCTCATATAATTAATTATACAGTTATATGAGATAAGAATAATTAAATTATTAAAATAAAATACATTAACGATAATTGATGCGTATACCGGTGTACCAATTATTGAGCTAAGCTCACATCTGGTAAACGGAGTTCTTATGGATTATAATTATTATTACAGTAAAATTATTAAATAATATGATATTTATACAATTAAAGACACAACTTAATTAATTAAACATACCATAGTGGATTGACACAAATTTCACGAAAACATATTTTAATAACAAATTAAACATCAAAGTTACATTCGGATATTATCTTATTGTCAAACATATTGACTTTTTAAAACTTCATTAATACACACTCATTAGCTATTTTATTTATACAGCCTTTTTTTTATTTGACTTTTATTAACTATATAATATATCATATCGGTATAATTACGATTGATTTTCACATAAGCTTTTTATTTCGGACTCTTTGCTTCGTTACTTAAATATTGTTGAATATAGTTTTTCCCGTGTGGATTTTCGAATTCGTTAAAAACCAAAATGACATATCATTAATAAATAATACATATTTTACCCATTTTGTGAGCATATTATCGTAGGTATTCGAGCGATGTGCTCGAAATGAAACCGTCGCATGTGAAACGAACGCGTATAAATGAATATTTATCATTTATTTTTTTTCCCCCGACCATCTTCGACCGTTTGATCTACGACGAGATCTCTTACTACAAAAATACCGTTTTTGCGATACGTTCCGCGAATTCAGCCCTCAGTCGATTTGAAACAGCGACGCGTGACGCAATGTACACACAACATTACATTATTCTCGTAACGTTGAATCCTCGAGAGACATTACATATTTTGTGTGGTTAACATACAAAACGAGCGGTCATTTCATCACTATATTATGCGAGCGAGTGATATTTCCGTAGGTATAAAATCATTTTTCAGACAACATTAAGTGTTGTGAATTCATGTTTTTATTAACAACACGCCGTGTTTTGTTCATGTTCGACCAGATGCCATTTTAGTGTTGTCGTTAATTAAATTGCACACGCGCGTATTATTCATATTCAACATTATTTCAGTGTTGTCAAATATTGGGTTTTGAAACGTTTGAAGACTATAAATATTATTTCTGTACTTAAAACCATTCGTATTTACGACCAGCTTGACGTGAATATTTTAATTTTCATGACGAAGCTGCTTACGAGTTAATATCTAAAAGAGGAAAAACAGAAACCGATAAATTTATTTTAGTTCAATAACTGTTATCATTTTTTTTTTTTTTTTCGCTCTCGACGTTTAAACGAACACTCTGTTCACTTTTTGAAATCTATTTGTCAAATAATTAATTAAAAAATAAATATTCACGGAGTATTGATCATAGGAACAGTGGCAGATCTAGGATTTTATTTTGGAAGGAGTCCAAAAATTTTTCAAATTAATTTAGGAATAAATTTAGGCTACTAGGCAAGTGCTTTTTTTTTTTTTTTTTTTTTTAATCGATTGATGGGTAAATAATTTAGTGAACAATGCACTTAAAATATAAAATACAAATAAGGTTACATTATAGCTATTATTGAAAAACTTATTTTACTTATTAATATTTTCAAAAATTTGTAAAAAAACGGTTAATCCGTTCATATTCTGCGATTTTTTATATAAGTTTGCGAATAATTTAATAATTTTGTCGAATACGTCATAATAGTGGTACCATTATGACATCAGATTTGGTGATATAAAATTTAATTCAAAAATATTATTAAATTATTAATAAACTTCAAAAAAATAGTAGAGAATTAACGGAGTAATCTTTATTAGAAATTCAAGCACTAATATTTTTCTAAAAATCAGATTCACACAATGACTATTTCGAATTTTTTCTAAAACCGTTGTATAAAATTTCAAATTTTAAAATTTGGGTCCCCTCCACCAGATTGTTGATTTAGCGTGACGCTCTAATAGTAATTAAAATAAAAAATAATAATAATAAATTAAAAATTATCAATAGAACTAAAGTCAAATCCATTTGTCAAATCGTACAGACGCACCCTGTATAATATTATTCAATGTTTACACGAGAGTTTGGCTTCTTTCTTTGAGTTTCATCACGATATAATTTATTCATACTTACCGACGATGACAAATCGAAATGGATAACTCTTGCCCGAGGAGTTAGTGACGTTTTTGGTCCGATCGAGACTTCGCTAAATCGACAACGGCGGCGTATTACTCACAAAACTGTAAAACCGGATCATCCGGTATATATCTGTGTACAGCACGTACTCACATACATTTATTTTTATTTTTATTTTTTTTTTTTTACAACAAATTCTTTTTGTGAGTTTCAATCGTGTACACACACACACACACACACACACACATGCAAAAACTTACGTTCGTAGCGCGTTATATAAAATACTCGGAGTGTCACAGAGGGAATTTCGCGTTAAATCGAACGGTCTCGTGATCGTGGAAACGTTGACGTGTCACGGAGGAAATCCTACGTAGACGGAGAGGCGGAGGGGGAACGAGAATTAACTATAATCTGTTTTTGACATAAAAAAAAAAAAAAAATGATAATAATGTTTCATCTACTCTGTAGATTTGAACGTGAACGAGGACTCTCACGTTTCTTTCTCGGATTACGACTGAAGATAATAATTCTGTGCGTACTAACGTTACGTTGTTTTCGTGTGTAACACGAAAATAGTTCAAAAATTTGTTGCAGCCCCTCAAAAATATCGTTTACTCGGTATTACACGGTCTTTATGGTGTAATAGGAAAAAAAGCCCTGGCAATATGGGAAAAACCCCATAAAAAAAAAAATATAATGAAAAGAGTTTTGGTAGTAGGAAACTGTTAAAGCCCCATAATAATTTCTGATAAAATATTACTGAAATTACTATACTTTAATTTTTGAAAATGCTTTTACTAATCAAAAATTTTTTACTGCTCCACTGAAATGTAGCAGTAGTAGTAGTAGAATTAGTATACAGTGAAATTTAGGGTAAAGACCTTTGAATTTCAAAAACTGGAAAGAAGTATATTTTTAAAGAATATTTATAAGTGTTCGGGGTTTTTTAAAAGTTTCATTTAAGTTAAATATTATATTGAATTCTTATTAAAACACTTAATAGAAGTAGCATTATAATATTGGAATTCAAAGTATAATTAATTAATGTAAATAAAATGAATAAATTATTTTTATAATCACTTTAAATTTAAAAGAAATCACTCGAATTAAAATTAGGGAGGTTATAAGAAAAATTATCGAATAAACGTGCGATAAATATAAAAAATGTAAGTAGAAGAAAAGTTAGATGGTAATAATAAATTACTCTGAAATTAAATTGTCAAGTCTTAATGCCACAAATTGCACAATTTATGAATAGATTCATTAATTTTAACAATTAGTCATATATCAATATTTTAGGTACTCTTATGCATATAAATGAAAATAAATTTTCGATGACAAAAGTTTTTGATTCATTTCAATACTTAAAAAAGTTTCTTTTATCGAGTTGAATTAGAAAATTTCCAAATTATAAATTATATCCTGCAGAAAAAAAAAAAAAAAGCGTTAATCGTGAAAACAATCAAACTAGAAACGCGCGAGGAGGAAAAATCTAACTATCCGCGTAAAAACGGTCGGGTCCAACTTCGTAAGTTTTGTACTTGTCGTTTTTAACACGTTTAAGAAAAAATAATAATGGAGTACATATTTTGAAAAACAATAACTCGTGTGTATATAAAAGCCGGACATACTTCGCACGACGGGTGGGATTCTCTTGACGGGTGTATTGAATTTTAAAGAAACGATAAATCATTTCTTTAATAAAACGATTCTGAACGAGGGAAGTTAATAATATCGAAAAATAAATGAGAAAAAAAAATGTCGGAAAAATGCCCAAAATTGTTTTTTACATTTTCAAATTTTCTTACGCCAAAATCTTTTTTATATAATTTTCTATCTACGTTTAAATTTTCATAAAATTCGGATCAAAAAATGGTGGTTTCCGAGTAGGTTTTGTCAAATTTCTGGTAGTTTTTTCCAAAAAATAGATTGAAAAATTGAGAAATTCCAGAAATGACTTCTTTGAAGTACAATCTAGAGGCGAATCCGGTTTCAAAAAGTTACTGATCGAAACTTTTGGACGAGTATTTCCGTACGAAAAGTTGTAAAACAGAAAAAATAGAATAAAATAAAAATAAACATCCTTGTAAAAACACTAGGTTCTTCAATCGCGTTCAGAATCTAAAAGCACATCTGCCGAATGGATGAAATTTTCTCTCGATACACGCGTCATCATTGCGCGTTTTCCCAGTCCGGATGTTCGTCGTAACCGAAAAACGAATATATATTCGTAAAATTGTAAAACATTCACGTATCGTTTGGAACGTAAAAATATAAGTTTTCACGAGTTGAATTCGGTCGCGGGAACGTGACCGTGAAAGTCGAACGTAGTTATTTCCACTTGGTACTTGTGCGTGACCGTCGTCGGGGGGTTGCGATTACCACCGGCGGTTCACGTGTTATTTGGTTTTGGACGAATTTCTGTTGTTTTATTCGCATAAAAATTTCAAATATAAGTTTTATGTATTGATCGAACACAAATAACAAAAAAAAAAAAAAAAAAAAATGTAAAGTTATCCGCAGTGAGTCGGAAGAACAACGAAAAAAAAAAAAAAAAAAAAAAACAACGTCCAATAAACGAAAAATTCAGAATGTTCAAAAAAAAAATTTCCGGGTACTGTAATATTGATTTTTTCTCAAAATTTACAAAATATATCAAAATATGCTAAATGGGTTATAAATATTCTCCAACCCGTGAAATATTCTCAAATATGCAAAAATAGCTTTTTTCTTTGAACTCAGAAATAAACGAATCGTCCACATTTTTTACTCGCATAAGAGTGCACAGACCCAGTAAAAATATGTAAAAATCTTTAATTATTACACAAAGATAATCATGTATCCTATTTTCAAAGTGGAACTGACATTGAGTGTCCGTGATTTTCAAATATCCTCGTAAATTGTTGAAGTGTATTTTCAAAAAAAATCTCTGTACGTTGCAGCGGAAATAATATAAACGGTAAAAGAATGGGGTGTACGTGTGACGGGCCAATTAAGATTCTGCATACGCTGAAAATAACTTCTCTGGGCTCTTTCTATGACTTAAAAACGATAATAAGTTTATTATTATTATTCCAAAAATATTTATTTCCATAATTTTTTAAAAGTTTTGTTGCATCAAAATATTTTTCGTGTAATAATATTATTTGATTTCGGCTACGACCAAAATATTTTGGACATCCTCGTAATGATGCTGAAACGCATAATATTTGTTTAGGGACGTTCTGTTATAATTTCGTTTGTTAGAATTTTTACAGACGAGCGGAGGAGGAAGGTGAAAAGTGTATGAACGCAATACGATTTGAATGAAAACAACAGAGTGATGATCACACGACGACAATAATACCAAAAGTGCGCCGCCGCCGACGTGTTTGGAATATGTTCGTCGACATAAAATAGTAAAGTTTCCAGAGCAGTATGATGACACGTTCTTACTGTACAATAACACAGAATTATATTTTATATTGATAAAATCCATAACATGTCGAGTAATTCATAATACTGTTGGGATGATTATGCATGAAAAAAAAAATAATAATGCATGAAAGCTAATAATAACAATAATAATAATACAAGAATAGTGAACTCGAAGTGACTACAGTGGGTCTCTATTTTCGATCCAATGTGGAGCGAAGGAATCTACAATGGATCGTTTTAATTTTCTAAAAATCGTTTTCTAATCGAACACGCGTTCGGATCAGTAAGCCGAGGGAATTTTTCCAACAGATAACTGTGTGGAACTTTAAGCAGATCTATTTTCTCGATTCTCATCGGCTATTTTAAAAATTTTATTAAAAACTAAAAGATATGCCGTCGCGTCGACTAGATTTTAAATTAATTTTAGTTATTTTTGTCATAACTGCAAGAATGTGAGTAACAGACAATTTTTTTCAAAATAATTTTGTACATAAATATATAGTTAGAAAAGGAATAAAAATTTTAATAAAATTTAAAATTGTTGATATTTTTAAGTACAGCATCATATTTATAATATATATTATAAATAAACGGCACAGAAAGAAACTCATTGGTTAACGTCATATTTTGTACCGCCGCCGGTGTATCAATAACAGTCCGGCGAAAATATTGTTTACTAATGCGCCATTAATGCGACACGATAAACGTGCGTTGGCGTTTTCTCAACGATTTTCAAAAAAAAAAAAAAAAACACCCTGGTAGCACACCCACGCGCGCTCGTTGTTATTACATAATAATATAATATGTAATAACTATATTACCGACTACCGGATGTGGACTCGGTGCGTTATGACGTTGTGTATATTTTTTTGTAGGGTAGTTTTTTTTTATTATTATTATTATTATTATTATTCCCCGCGTTGACCTTTTCCGCCGGAAAATCCGATATAATTCATTTATGTTCACCGCTTCTGTCCTGCACCCGGGCATTTCCAAAATATGGCGGATTTTGCGGTCGACCGCGATGTATTGCATTTTCCGTTTTGAAGTGAAAGAAAATAAAAAGTAAATGCTAATAATTACAACGGAAAATGCGATTGAGGTGAAACGGGGAAAAACGATCGGACGGAATATTATATTGACGTTCGGTTACACAGGGGGGACCTTCGATGAATATGTTTTTGAGTCAAAAATCATAGAAACTGAATTAGCTTCTACTACTAGGTAGTAAAGGTATTACATTTTTTTTTTTTACTTACTATATTTTTGATTTTTAAGTTATTGTACTCTTTTTTTTTTCTGTTAAGCTATTGATTCGATTGTTTAAAACGACTATATTTGATTGCGCTTTGTCTATGATAACAGCGATGGTAGTTTTGGCACAATGTTAGTATGAGTTATCTCTACCATACCATAATTTGCCATTGTGAACAAATTTAATGTCAAAAACTGTGTTATTGTGATAAGTTAAAAGTGTTTCAATGCTTCACTTTGAAAGTTATATATTTTTAAAAATAATAGTTTTCATATGATATGATAAGTGGAGATATTATCTATGCTAAAATATGATCTCCTTGTTATCACTATTGAAACTATCGAATATTTGTTTTTAACAATCGAATCGATTTCATTTTAGATTCTGAATAAAGTGAAAAACCTATTGTTTTCACAATGATGTTTATTTAAGTTTTTTTCTCTAAACACTTTTTCGTACAGATATAATTTTCCAAAAGTTTCGATCAGTAACTTTTTGATATCGGATTGGCCTCTAGATGGTATTTTGGAGAGGTCATTTTTTGAATTTCTCAATTCTTCAATTTTTTTTTTTTTTTTAACCGCCCAAAATTTGACAAAAAAGACTTGGAACATGGATTTTTTGATCCGAACTTCATGAAAATTTAAACATAGATAGACAATAGTATGAGAAACATTTTGGCGCAAGAAAATTTTGAAAATGTAAAAAAAAACAAAATTTGGATATTTTTCTAAATTTTTTTTCTCATTTAATTTTTTCCTCTTTATTTATTAGACAAAGTAAAGTATAGACAAGAAAGCCTTACATGCTTTGCACCACTATTATATTCTTCGCTTTTTGGTCGAAGATACTTTTGGTGAGTGTGTTGAAAATGACGACTACTATTGCTCTTTATGTTATTATAACTTCTTTCGTTCAGAATCGTGTCTTATCGAAGAAATGATTTATCGTTTCTCGAAAATTATAAATCCCTAAAATATTTTATGGCGACACCCAAAGAGGTCGCGACCCTCAGTTTGAGAACTCACTGGTTTAATGGACAAAACACAAACACGCGTCGACGATTATCATAATATAACTCAATGAGCCGTAACAAAAGAAACTATATATCGGGGGTGGTAGCTGATGTGTATTACAGTTCGTATTATATACAGCTTTGGATGAAGAAGTGAGTGCACACGATGTGACGTTTGTCCGTTGAGACGTGTACAGAAATCAAAAAAAAAAAAAAAAAAAAAAGGTAAAGTAAAAGGTCAATATTGTCGAGCCATACTCACGAGTTCCCGCTGGATATATTGAGACCAGATGTTATTATATTGCACACACACTGTGATAACGGATCGAGCGTATTCACGGTGGTTTTTTTTTTTTTTTTTTATTTAAAAAGGCAAAATGGAAAAATATATTTATATACATATATTATGTATATTATATTCAATTTTCATAGCGTTTTATTTTTTTTTTTTTTTATTTTATGTTAATACGATACACTTCGAATATTAATATCGTACCAAAAAAAAAATGTTATCGTTTTTTAAAAAGGATCGTTTTCTTTTGATCCATTAAATCCAATAAAACCAATAATATGGATACTTTGTTACGAAACAAAAAGCGTTTTTACAACGGTTCAGTTTCAATACCGGCGTTATTAATATTTCGTCAATATTATGTTTAACACAACTTAGAATGGAGTTATAACTTTTAATATTTATTTCCAAAACTATTAAATATTAATATACAATGCATTTGTGTTTTAAATTGCCCTACTTTGGGTGATGTAATTACTATCAAAAAAAAAAAAAACATTTAAATGAAGCAAAACTCAAACAAAAGAAGGTACTCACTTAAAATGAAATTGAACAATGCCCGCCTTGATATTTTGTAAAATTATTGTAAAGGCATTTTGAATTATCAAACAAATTATAGAATTTTAAAAGATTAGTACTAAAATAATAATAATAATAATTGACTATCTAGTTTTTAATTTTTTGTTGTTAATGATTTATTAAACTATCTTACTGTTGTAGTCATCTCTCCCCCCTAAAAATAAATTTTGAAAATACTTAACTGAATATTGTACTTAATAAATAAATTATATTGGTTACCTACAAAAAAAAAAAAAAACAAGTTTGCCCCCCCATTAAAACTACCCAATTTACGCCCATGTAAATGGATCCGTGTCACTTCCGGTGGTACACATTACACACGGAGTTTCGGGTAAATCGAATTTAAAAATTACCGTCGAATCGAGTTTTAGGTATGGCCTTCGGCTGCAGCACTGACACTCCACGATACAAATTCTCGTGTAATAATTGTAAATGCGACTCCGGAACATTAATTTTATATAATCCTTACTAGGACTCAGATATCGATGACTTTTGCACGTCATGTTAATTTCGAAATGTCTTAGATCAAGGGTTCTCAACCTTTCATGCCCCTTTTTATGCTATTATATGGGGTCACGCTCCCCTTCTCAATGCTATGAGATTGAATTATAATTTTTTATATACAAAATATATATATATATATATATATATATCATCTTACACCAGAGATAATAATTTACTTGGTTGCTAAGAGACAAAAACTTTTTTTTTTTTTTTTTAGTACGATATTATGATACGATAGTCGCATAGTCCGAATTTCGTTTGTTTTCTATTCAAATTAATTACATTTCTATAACGTTCTAAACCTATGACAACATTTTATCGAATAGACTAAACGAAATACAAATCGCAAAAGTCTGTACACCCTCGACGAGTGACGGTCGAACGTGTTAACTAATAATGCCGACTGCGATAGTGTTAATTTAAAATAATAATTTATTCACTATAGTCAACGCGTTAGTCCGGTACAAAATATATATATATATATTATACAAGTAGTACAGAGTGCAATACCGTAGTACCTGACGTACCTAAAATTACAAATGCATACAAATTGAGGTCAAAAATTGAAAAAAAAAAAAATTCACGGTAATTGAGTCCAGTCAAAATAAATAAATAAATAAATAAATACTGTACGCGTTGGGTTTCTAGAAGAAAAAAAAAATACCGTAACAAATGTAACCCTAAGTGACTATATAGGTATTGTATTTAATGTTTAATTTTTAATTAAGGTATGTAAATAACATAAAATGATGTCATTATTAGAGTCAAAATGTTAATTCATTAAAATAAAATTAAAAAAAAAAAAAAAACCGTGAATAGTAGTGCTCCGTCATCAGAGATCAATATTATTTCCTTCGTTCGATTTTACCTAAGAGTTAGGGACATCTATTAAATAATGATCATTTTTATTACAAAAATCTCATATTTTAACAACGCGTCAATGCTTTCATTAATACATTTGAAGTAAAGACGTACTCGAAGATTATATAATCTGGATTAAATGGTATTGGCACAAATAGTTTTGTACAAGAACAACACCTGTCCCCTGCAATGTCAGTCCAATTGAAGTTTAGTTTTAATGAGCTTATAGCTGCGAAAACCATCAGCCAGCCGTCACAGTATAAAGTTGAACAAAACAAAAGTCACATTTAATCCTTCTGAAGATCATAAATGTCATTTAAAACGTACACATTTTACACGCGTTATTTTTGATGTTTTCTTGATGTTTTCCTAATACCCGTACAGTGTGATAAATCCAAAATAATAGTGTAAAAACTAAACAAATTGGCCATTCACTACTATCCTAGTATCGCGTAGATTCAACAAAATCATCAATCAAACGTACGTACATTCAAATGTGGAGATTTGGAAATATTAAAGACTTTTAGTTTTATTTTAGTTTTCATCATATTATAAGAGTAAATTTTAGTCGTTAGATCTTATAGATCTGTATATCTATTCAAAATCACTCAGTAGTGTACTCGACGGAAGTGGCCCGTTGGCGACACAAGATGTTTACCTAATTTTTCTTACGACCTTCTTGAAAATGATTTCAATGGTGTCTTCTTACACCCACTTAATCGTTTCAATAACTAATCGTAACTAAAAGAAACTGTTAATTCTTCTTGTATTTATTCGCTCTTTTAAGACCAACATCAAAAATGATAAATTACAATCTTGTTCATCGAATAATTTACAAAAGAAATTTCAACAATATTATTTCCATAATTATTTTACATTGAAAATTAAAATATTATATCAACGTTGTACATTTTAAGCAGCCCGTTCGAAATTGGGTCGCTACCCAAAATTGGTAATATTTTCTTAAAAGATCAATGTTCCCACTGTTTTCTTTTTTTCGCTGCTTCTACGATTTTCAATTCCCGGTCTAAACGACACCTCATCGTTTGTATTGACGGGACATCCAGCAGGGGTCGCGACCGAGCAGAGCGCGTGACTCAGGGAGGGGGGGGGAGGGCTGGGAAGGCGAACAAACCGCGGTCGTGGTGCGGTCTTAAATTTAAATTCATGCGCGTCAAATTTTTCATTTTAAAGTTACGGTAACCGACGGTGACAGGCGCCGAGATAAGTCCGTGGAAATTTATTTATTCACTGCCAACGTTTTAAAAAAGTACGTGACACGTAAAAAATAGCACGCGTGTACCTTCTAAGTTGGCTGTCAAAAACGTCACACTTGTTTAGCGCGAAAAACGAGAAAAAATCATATTTAAGACGACGACGGTAACGACGTGTGTGCCGAGTATTTTTCCACAACACTTGGATTCTGCGGACGCACGTGGTCGTTTACAATATCGCATATTCCAATAATTTCAACAATAGTTCAATGCGTTTCGTGTGGACTTTCGGTTCCGCTCAAACAAGAGAGAAAAAAAAAAAGAGGAAAATTTTTTGGACGGAATTTTAAGAAATTTTTAGATTTTAAAATTTTAAAGCTTATTTTGTACGACAGGTGGCTGCTTACTTAGCTTCGGTTTGCACAATGGACTCGAGTGGTTTAATTTTCATAACCAACTGCGAAAAAAACAAAACATTTTCCATATTCCAATCACCGAAAAAACCACATAAAACTTTTAAAAATAATTCTCGTTTTAAATTTAAATTCTTTGTTTTCGTCTTTGCGCTTGCGTTTCTTAGGAAATAAACTGATTCAATTGTAAACAAAAACAAAACAAACATAATATATTACACGAAAATATGTCTTTTACGTATTGTACACTTTTGTAACATTTTACTCGATTTTACCATATTTTGATATTTAAAGCTATTAATTATTATTAAAACTAAAAATTTACACAACCCGTTTAAATGAAAATGTATACATAAAGAGGATATTTAATATGAGTAAGCTTGTAGGAAATTATAGACTACTAAACCAATAAATGAAATCGAGAAAATAAAAATAAGAATTACAAATTTTAAAATAACAATTTCTTTCAATCAAGACCTTAATATGTTACATTTCCTTTTACGATATTAAATTTAAATTTCCTGCAATATATTTTTTTTTTTTTTGTTATACCTATAGATTGGATCGTATGTTTCTCACTTTATACAAAATGTTCCTAAAAAAAATCAACTTAGTAGATAATTTATTACAGGCTTTTAAATTTATAATAATTACGGCTCAAATAACTGCTATACAAAAATAGACAGATTTATTTTCTTTTCCATTCCATCTGATTTTATTAACTTCCTTCGTTCAGAATCGTTTTATTGAAGAAATGATTTATCGTTTCTTTAAAATCCAACGCACCCGTCAAGAGGATCCCACT
Source organism: Stegophylla sp. TES_Ste_2020 (assembly GCA_025469315.1). Taxonomy (NCBI): domain Eukaryota; kingdom Metazoa; phylum Arthropoda; class Insecta; order Hemiptera; family Aphididae; genus Stegophylla; species Stegophylla sp. TES_Ste_2020. Next base: position 3,727 of record JAIPRM010004726.1, on the reverse strand, counting down.
CTACGTACGAAGAACACCCCGACGAGCGAAGTACACATATTTTTAATTGTTGGTTTTTTACTGTTATTTTCAATTTTCATATTAACATTTAAAATTGTATATAATAATGTTAAAACTTTAAAGATAAAGATAAAAGTGTACTTTCTGTTAAATTATAAAATATATGTTTAAATTTTATTCCTATTGTTGTTTATTACTTAAATGTAAACAAAGATACTTAACTACAACTCAATAATTTACCAAATATTTAAATGATTGTTTTAAGGGTTGAAAATTATTTCTAACTCATTAATTACACTATTTTTCATTTTTATTAGAAATAGTTGAGTCACATATATTTTTACAATTATTACCATTTCATCTATATTATCTTTATTTATAGATAACGATCATTTATACTTATTATCTTTTATCTTTATCTAGATAAATTTCAAGTTATCTATGCACAACACTGCCCATATAAATTTTACAAAAATACTGTGTCGCAACACAAACCAACTAAATAATTAGCCGTCGTTACCGGGTCTGAATTCAAAAAAATAAATAAATAAATAAATAAATAACAATAAAATAATAGTAAGTAAGTATATAAATTCAACGATATCTTTCCACCCACCCGTGTTACCGCGCAGACTTTCCGATTGATAAACTCGACTTCATAGATTTGTATTTCGGTTTAAAGTACGTCATCGCATACGGACGTGCGCACGGCGGCGGCGGCGGCGGCGGCGGCGGCGGAGAAAATGGGGGGGGGGAAATAAAATAACGGTCGAAAGAAATAAAAATATCGCCCGACGTGACACCCGAACGATTCCGGTGTCCGGTTTTGTGTGCGAATATATCGATTGGTCCTGGAATTGCGGAGATGATGGTTTGCGGGAGATGTGACCCGGGCGTGCAGAAAACGTATTCCAGTGTAATAATAAAGAAAAAAAAAATATAATATATACACCTATATACAACACGTGTCCGGGGACGGGCCTCGCGCGGGTGTGAGATTCTCCGGCACTGGCCGGATACTTTTTTTTTATTTTTTCAAGAATTCGCGCGTTTTTCATTTTTCCTTTCATTTTTTCATTTTCTATCGGTTCCATTTATCATCCGAGCCGGACCGACCGTTTGTCTTGCGTCGCACCGGCACGGCGAAACCGTCATCATATCGATATACGTACGTATACGCGTTTTCGCGTATTAATATTATTATTGTTATTGTGATTTTTTTTTTTTAGAATTCCGAATGAGGCGAAAAACTCAACTCCGCTCGAATTTATTTTTTTTGAACGAGTATATCAGGTGATTTTACAATGATTTTCGTTTTCATCTTCTTCTTTTTTTTTTTTTCATTTTTAATTTTCTTTTTTTCATTTTTTGTCGCGACTTTTTGAAACCGGATTTTCCTCTATAGTTAGTACTCGTACTTTGAAAATGTCATTTTTTCTTGATTCTTAATTTTGTACTTTTGAAAAATCTATCCAAAATTTTGACAAAAAAGACTCGGAAACCATCATTTTTTGATCCAATTTTTATGAAAATTCAAAAATAGATAAACAATAATATGGGAAATATTTCAACACGAAAAAAAAAATTTGAAAATGAGAAAAAAATAATTTCTCGTTAAATATTTTTCTTTTTTATTTATTGAACAATATACGCGCCATACAGCTTGTAAATACAATTTTTAAATTATGGGAAAATTTTAAGTAATATTTACAATTAAAAAGGGCAAAGTATGATTAAACAGTATTTGAATAATTGACAGAAATGAAGAAGAAAATAACAATTTCTAAATATTTATACGATTTTCTTTTATTTATTTTCTAGATAAATAAAGATATAGTAAAGTAAAGTGAAATAAAGTATAGATATGAACGACGGTCGGATAGAGAAAATTGACACACAGTATGAAAATTGATGAAGCACTCTTCGGGGGGGCGTAATTTTTGGCGACCAGAGTGTTGTGCATTTTCGTCCAAACCTTTTTTAAATCATTATACACCCATCCCGTCATTTCTGGGAAATTTTCTAAATCAAAGCGGGTGTTTTAATGTGTTAATAATAAGCGAATTTCGCATCGCGCAGAAGCGTTGGAATCACAATTTCATAGCGCTCTCGTGTCGCGCACGTTTTCTTCTACCTAAAATCTATTCGATCCGGTACGCAGTCGCGGTACCATCATTCCGGGTGGACTGTACGACCATTTCTCGTCGGGGGCGACGACGACTTTTTCCCGGAACGACGACGACGACGACGGTGCGGTGGCGGTGGCGGTTATCGTATTGTTTTTTTGTCTATTTTTTTTTTTTTTTTATTTTTGTTTTATTTTTTCACACCGAATCGTATACTATATAGCGTTTATTGTGCATTTTCGCATAGAATTCGTTTGGCCGGGCCCGCGGCGGTAATTTTTCACCCGCACAAAACGTGTCGTCGTCGCGAAAAGTTATGTTCGCATTCGCAACGGTCGCGAGAATATATCGTTTTCCCGGCGAACACACACACACACACACACACACACACGCATAAACGTACACCGCGGGATGAACTTTGAAAATCGATGTTCAAATTTTTTGCAAAAGAAATTTTTTTTTTTTTGAAAACCCCAAAAAGTATCCCTTGTTCAATCGGATCACTGATAAGGAACCGTTATCATACTTTAAAACACAGATATTTATACTATTATAGTATAGATATATGTGATTTAAAATTAATGTTATTATTTTTGTATGTAAAAATTTAAAATGGTACCAACCAAACGGGAAAAATAATTTTATTTTTCCCAAAATGGTCACTCTTAGCGTATTCCATTTGATTGCTTCAATTCACTATACGTAACAGTATACGGTATGGCCCCTCTAGATATTCTTCACTTTATGTTTCAAATCGAACAACTAGCACGTGAATTTTTTTTTTTTCATTTGTGACTTTAGCCGATTTTCGAAATTGAATCCACAGAAAACCGATAAATATTATATATCGCACGAACAATGAGATTACATCATCGACCCAGCAACTGTGTGGCATAAAAAAAAAAAAAAATTGCACCATAAACAGTCTAATAATAATTATTCGGGTAAATTATTAACAAACGCGTGTTTGTTAATAATTTATATAACCTAACCTAACCTAACCTAACCTAACCGGCGTCGGTGTGTTGAAATAACGAGACCTGGACTGACGAAAAAAGTTTGCACTAGAATCAACAAAAGTTGTTTATTTGTCGAATAATAATAATTGTATTATTATTACTCGTGTCGGGTTCGAGTCATTAATTTTGTTAGAACAACAAACCTGTGGCGAGAGACTATGGAAAATCGTATGCCGTTTCTCTATGGGTCTTTAGACAGGATGATGAAAACTCAATCTAGTTTTATTTTAGTTAAATTATTACAATGTATATATATATATATATATATATAATAAAAATCGTACATATTAAATTTTTATTTTAGATTCTGAGCGAAGTGAAGAAGCTAGTGTTTTTACAATGATGTTTATTTTCTTTTTTTTTTCTGCGTACAACTTTTCGTATAGAAATACTTGTCCAAAAGTTTCGATCAATAACTTTTTGAAACCCGATTCACCTCTAGATTGTACTTTAAAGAGGTCATATTTTGAATTTCTCAATTCTTCAATGTTTTTTTTTTTTGAAAAAACTACCCAAAATTTGACAAAAACGACTCGAAAACCATAATTCTTTGATCAGAATTTTATGAAAATTTAAACATAG
>JAIPRM010004725.1:0-22239 GCA_025469315.1 Stegophylla sp. TES_Ste_2020 | reverse complement strand
CGTTTTTGTCAAATTTTGGGTAGTTTTTTCCAAAAAAAAAAAATTGAAGAATTGAGAAATTCAAAAAATGTCCTCTTTACAGTACAATCTAGAGGCAAATCCGGTTTCAAAAAGTTGATCGAAACTTTTGAACAAGTATTTGTATACGAAAATTTGTACACAGAAAAAAAAATTAAATAAATAAACATCGTTGTAAAAACACTAGCTTCTTCACTTCGTTCAGAATGTAATAAAAAATTGTTTTTATAACACAAATATTATAACTTCCTTGCAGTCTGTAAAATTGACTATGGACTATTCAAAATTGACACGAGAATTCCGTAACACACTATTATTATTTATTATATTTAACGGATTTTCGATATTTTTATTCACAAGTTATGAAAAAGAAGAAGACGTGTTTTAAACTAATTTACGCGCGTACGCAAAACAACTCAATAAAATCGTGAGACCTCTCTGTTTGTTGAATACAATTATTATATTCGATGAAGTGTCGTGAACGAATTTTTACACGTTTTTTCGAATCGGGATTTCGTCAAAATTCTTTTGAAAAACAAAATATGTGATAATGTGCGGGTAATTACCGACGTCCCTCTCGATTTCATTATTACTCTGGTCAAGCATTTATAATTATAGGGAAAAAAAAAACACCTTCGTTTTCATAGTATAAAAATGTCTAATCGAAAACAAATTTTTTAAAACGATAATTTCTCAATCCGTTCGATCTAGACGATCATTATTCGCGATCATTAGTGGTGATTGACCCCCCCCCTCATTGCATTTACAACATGAGAGACGTACCTGTTGAATCAATCGCGAGTACGCCGGCCCATAAAAGGTTGACGAGGAGACAGCGCGCAATCCACGCGGCACGCGTTCCGGCTGGCCGCCACATAACTACTGACGACCGACGGCAGACTCTCGTGCAAAATCAACGTGTCGCTTAAATGCCGCCACCGCCGCCACCGCCCCTGACCTACAGCACTACCGGACGGCAATCGCTGCGTACGCGCTCGAAACGTCTCCAAAACGAAAACAAATGCAATTAAGGGTTTTTTTTTGTCTCCCCCCCCCCCCGAAATTATTTCCCTTAAATATTATAATAAACTGTTAGCGATAAAACACTCGGCCGCGTGTGAAAAATCACGACTTAAAAATAATTTTCAATAGTAGATAATTATCATGAAATAATTTTTTTTTTTTTTTCTAAATATGGAAAAAATTAAAAATATAAATACGTCGAAATTGCTTTATGTCAAAACAACCCTGCCAAAATGTCATAGACACTCCGTCTGATAAAAAATTTTTAATATTTTTACCACCCACTTAGTGACGTAGGAGTCACCTAAAGCTAAATTTTCATTTAAGTTTTAAATTATTGTTGATTTCATTTGAGCGGGTAAATATTTTAGTGAAATATGTATTCAATTGTGATTGTAACTGCGGAGGGGTTGCTTTTATGAGAAATATTTTTTTTCGGAGTGTTTCTCAATTATTGTGTCCATTAGGAGAAAACTGAATTATACAATAGATTCTCGCTTCCTTGAATATTTAAAAGGATTTTCGCCTCAGAAACATACAAAACATTAAACATTATTTTTCAAAGAATATAAAAATACCTATAAAATTATATTTTATTATATATTGGATTCAATGTGTTAGTGTTTTAACGAACAATTATCTTCTTTTCAATTATTTCTTCACAGAAAAATAAAACTAGCTAATATCTCGATTCGGACGTCCCGCGCCACCTGTTTCGAACTTTTATCACAGATCGACGCGCGACGTACGATAAATGAAATGCGTGGTAGTGCTTTCTACTGGTCTGTTCCCTGAGAACGAAAACACAATAGTTACGATTGCAGCAGAATCGATATGTCCTCATTTAGGCTCGGACGTTGAAAATGAAAAATTTCGAAATAATATTTAATAATTGATTACTACGGAATGTGTTTTTATATATATATATATATATATAATTAATTACACGTATGACGTTAATTGAGAGATGATTATTTTTTCAGGTTAACACACGCGACAAAGTCCGTTATATAGTTATATTTACAACCAACAGTAATCAATAATATATCCTATTTCTATAGTAAATCTCGTCCTCCCGTTATTCTCGATTTTTCTATAAATCCTCAATCAAACAAACTTCCAACTCAACTTCAAAGTGGGTGATTTATCAAATCAACTCTTTCACCGCCGAAACCGTGTTCTCGCTACATTTTTCTCAGACTTTTCAAATATAATAAAGCAACTATTTTCCAGTTCTCACTTCGGAGTTTTAATGGTCATTTAATCATTTTATCTATTATGAAAGTTTGAACTGCGTACGTTAGGGCGGCGAATACGTGGTTTTCAGCGATCTTACGCCGAACGCGTTTCGAGTCGATGTGTAATTTTTTTAACGAATCATATCGATTGTCATTTGACAGAAACGTATTATAACAAGTACAAGTTTTGTATTCAGGGGCGTATTAAAAACGGGGGAGGGAGAGGTAAAAGTGACATTTGTCTCGAGTGGAAGTTTTGACGACGGGGCGGTAAATTGTTCATAAAATATTTGTACTTCCGAATATTTTTACTCAAATGTTTACAGAGAAAAATTGTAAACGTCATTATTTTCGCCCACCTCAAACTGAATCTGAAGTCTACTTGTTGTTTAAAATATGAGTGAAGATAATGATGATGTTTATACGTTTTTTAAATAATTTATAATAATTTTCTTTTAAATTTATTTAGAGTAAATAACTCTTTAATTATCATCCGAGCGAAGAGAGAAAAATTTGTTGCAAGTTATTTATGCTTACATTAATATATTTAATAAATTTATCAATACGTCTAGGGGCTCAAAAAAATGTTGCCCCCCCCTCCAACGTATTGACTTCTAACGCACCCCTGGCTGTATTGAAATGTTAACTTAAGAGTATTAAATATTTATTACTATTCATCGAATATAACGACACTACTTTAACGTGATAGCGCGTAATTTTTATAATTGAATATTTTCGAAACTAAGTACAATATTTATCTACGGTACGTAGTCGTCGGTGTGCTTAATTTTTATTACCTGCGTTTTTACGCGATACCGGCCGTCGGTGCCCATTTTATGTAATAAAAATTTCCCAACAAGTTTTAAAACAAAAATGCAACCTTTTTCTTTTTTTAACAAGCGATATTCATTAAACATAGGTACTGTACCCGTATTTTTGCGTTTTCTTTTTTACAGGTGCATACCTCTGGTATTCAACTCGCTGCAAACGAGAGGTTTACGAACCCTAGTGGAAACATTTAAAGGGTCTTCGTTTAGGTGTAGAGGATGAAATAATATTCCTTTATATTTGCTGCTGCTATTTCGTTTTAATATCATCTCGTTTTCAGTACCTCACCCGCACCAGAGTTATAATAATAGCACTGAACACATTTTAGCGTGTACAACTTTTGTACACTTAAATTTAAGAAAATATATTCTTTGCACACCTACTATAAATTTAAAAACTCTTCGGCCGTTTATTTTATACAAACAATAGATAATAAAACGAATTAGCTCTTGAATACGTATTTTTTTATAGACATCAGTCTAAACACTCTAAACACAAACTTAACGCATGGGAAATCGTTTGATTTGAGTTTCGACCTTTAATTTCAGCTAACATAATTTCGACAATATTGTGCAAAAAAGTGTTTACATCTGATTCTATAATCTCATTAGACTTGGAAACAATCAAAAACATACAAAAAATAAATTACTACAGAAATATCCAAAAATTATTTTATTATTACCAAAATTCTATAATAATTAAACGTTTAATTTATCAAAACTTGAAACTTAAAATGAAAATCTCACATTACACACAATATATTAAAATTCAACGCCAAATATCTTATAACAACCGTACAGTTTATAAATTTTTTTTTTTTAAGCACAAAATATTATGCATTTTAAACGTCTTAAAAGTTGTTTAAAGAATACAATTTTTCAAAATAAATTTCACCATTATATATATATTAATGATAATTGTTCATTACTTAATATTTGTAAAGACTAGCAGGTCAGGGAGCTAATACCTCTACGGCTAATATTGTTGGGTGGTTTGGTCCCTTTAAGCCTGTCCCTCCCCAATTTACGTACATCAATAAAAATTAGTATTTTGCCGGCTCGCGTTAACAATACGACGACTACGTGCACTGAACGGATTGTGTGTACGTTGGAAGTCCGGTCCGTTATCAGTTTTGTCCGTTTAGAAGTATTTAAATATATATCTGCGGTCGGTGGAGGCGCGTGACACAAATTGGTCGATTTGCATGTATATTGGTAGGTTTAGGGTTAAAAGGCTGAACTAATCCAATATCGTTGTCTTCAAAAGGACGCTAAGTTGGGTGTGATTAAACCGTAATAGTTTCGGACCTTCGCAACGAGTCGTATAAGCGCATGGTATAATAGACACGGAGGCGATGAAATTTTCAACGTAGATAATTATTATTATTATTATTATCGATAGCAATAATCGTAAAAAAAAATAACGGTTTGTTGTACGCATATTATAAAAATTGATCTCGAATACGATAATAAAAATGAATCGACGACGAAATATAATAATGTTCAAAAATAAAAACACTCGAAACGCGGTCCTAAAAATACCCGAGTAAATAGAATAATAATAATTATTATTATTATTCTACATTAACAGATGTTGCGTCGACGAATAATTATAATAATTTTCAAATGTATTCACGAAATTAACTCAAAACGCGAAAATTGTTACACAAATATTAAGTATTAAGCGGTAATTTATTTGCTTATTTATTATTATTATTATTATTATTATTATTCTCTTTTAAAACGTCGTCGAGTTGACGCCTCTACGGGAGATTATTTATGCACCGACATGATTAATTTTCACGATAATAATTAAATATTTAGTATACCTACGCAGTAGAGTGTAATTTTTTTTTCATCGGTGAATTATTACGGACCAAAATATTTTCTACGACTTTCAAATCGAAATAATTCGTAACGCGACTAATGTGTACTCGTTAAAATCGGTGTAAAATTGTTACGAATGTTTCCTGAACTTCATACATAACTCGTCGGTTATGTTTATTAAAATCATTAGCATAGAGTGATAGCATACGTCATGTTTTATACAGCATTGTCCTTTATTTCGGCTCTGTGTCCTGTTGTCCTGGCAAACTTCTCTCAATACGCTTTTTGTCCCGTAATTCTAAGTCTGTCCCATATTAATCCCGTTTTTTGACTTACTATCGATTTAAAATTTTTGAAATGAAATTATTGAATAAAATAATATAAGAATCTAGAAATCTTCTGGATACCATTAGATTAATTATAATCGTAAAATGAATTAACAAGTTTTTTTTAGAAAGTAAAGTATACAATATGCATGTATAAAGGATTTGAAGAAATTTTAAAAAGTATCAATTTAGTTTCATTGTGTTATTTTATGTTTTTCAAAATAATGTTTTTATGTGTTTAAATTTAATCTATTATCTAAGTAGGTAGTTTTTAAAATTATACTTTTGTCACGATTCAAAAACATATATATATATATACATGTAATAAATACTTATTTATTTAAAAATATTATGAAAATAATTTTTATCCTGTATTTTATTTTCTTAAATATGGTCACTCTACATTAGCACTGCAAACTGAAGAGTTTGTCGAGTTTTCAATAATTGAAACGTTCTATTTTCTCGACTAGGTTTAACGTCAGTATATAGAATATTATTATTTATAATATTATAATTGTTTGCGTGACGTCACAATAAATAACGTATAAAACCCACGTGCCGTATCTTATACTCGGGTCTGATTGGTATTTTAACGCGAATGATAGAAATGTCGATGAAAGAAAAAAAAACACATCAAACTCTCAAATCCGAATCGGAACGCACTTTGCTTAAAATTGTAAGCACGTGTTTAAGGCGACACTGCGGCTATATCACATTACCATATTATTATAAGTATAATACTTAATTTAAAACGAATGCGAGGAGAAAAACACTCGAGACAGTTACGCCTCACAATTGCCTACACACGACGCCGTGTTTCTTTAAATCGATTGGGACTCGGCGAATCGCAAAACATTTTCAATCTAAAACGCTTTATTATTACATTGATTTAAAATCATATTATGTTCCCCGAAAAGGAAAAACAATATAAGTGAGATAGATCAGCTATAGAACTCGTATTTAATATAGATAGTATGATACCTACGGGAAAATTGTGAGTCTAAGGTGAACCATACGCCCCGTTAAATCACTACTACTTTAACTACTATAAAATACTGCACACAGCAAAAATCGATAATTGTTATCCAGCTTACTATATAATATGTAGTATGCTATGTTTGAAACTGAAACCGTTACAAAATGTAATCTACTAACCAATTACCATCGAAAATGTAAAGAGCATTCGAGGACAAGAAGTACTTACCCACTATGTGTATACATTTGATAATTGATGCACTCATCCAAAATAGAAAAAAAAAAATTTGGAAACTCCGGTGTAAAAATAATTGTTCTTGGAGAAATCACACTGTAACCGAAACACCTGTTTTCTAAAATATTTTTTTTTTTTTTTGTAATAGTTTCATAATATTGCAATTAAAAATAAATGATAAATGAACCAAAATTAAATTACGCCAAAATGGTTAACACCAAAATAATTACTCTACGTCAAAATTGTTAACGCCAATCCAAGACGTTCAGTTTTCCCAAATAAACTTATATAATAAAGAAACTGTTTGTGCTAATGTTAAATAAGTAATTCTTTTATACTAGTTCATAGGCGGAAATGTGGCAAGTCCCCCTCCCCAATCTACTCAAAGCCCCTTCAGATTTTTTTTTAAATTACTTAAGGCTAATACCATTAAAGAGCACTACATAAACAAATAAATATTTTACCCCCATCCCCCTCAAAACATTTTTTTTATTCTATTTCCACCAATGTATGAGTTATTAATAATTGTTAATTACCTAATGCGGTTAGGTTAGGTAAGAAAAACAGAAACCACAGAGCATTCGGACTACTGGGCAAATTAGAAATACATTAAAAGATTACGTGCAAACGGGACTTAAGCAGATCTCATAACATTCGATGAGATGAACTCTTCACTCATCCCGCATTAAACTGTATATAATTATTATTATTATTATTACATATTATTTATCATCCTTATTAACGTTTTCCTTGGTATTTTTAATGCACCAAATTTTGTATTTGATTCAAAATCGTGCAGAAATTTAATTATTAAATTCATACACGCGAAATTCATACTTTTAAACTTTTACGATTCGGCTAAAGAAACCATAGATAATTCAAAACCTTTGTGCATTCGAGATTTCTAACTAAATACGATAACACACAAGTTCCGTGTAAACCAACGGCTCGACGAAATATCATATCTCTCGTCCACTAATAACTTTTTTTCTATATAACCGTACGGGTATTAATATTGAATTATGTACAAGTATCAATTTACAATTGTGTTTGCGTCCGAGACCGTTAACGAATTCGGTTAGACCTCATTTTCGGTTTTAAAGGACCTGAGTATATTTCCGACGGGATCGGGTGTCAAACGGAATTTTAAAGAACGCGCAAGTTACGGTCTCCCGTTAAATTTCCAAGCACATTAACGAGGTTTTATTCCATAGAATTATACTTTTACTCGACGATGAATCCGGTACAGTACATTACTACGGTAGGGAGACACTATTCCCAATTTGTTTCACACATTTTTTTATTTCCCAAAAGTTCTCTTTCTCAATACCATTTTTCCCAAAAGTTCTTTTTTTCAATACTATTTTTCCTAAAAGTTATTTTTAACAATACCAAATCTATCAAAATATTTTATCAAATATAAGAAATTAATATTATTTATTGTTTAATATAATAATTAAAATTTTAAATTATGATCAATGACTGTAAGGTATGGAGTAATATAATTGCTATCAATAAACTCGTCATATAAATAATTTAATGAATAATACAAAAAAAAAAAATAGTTAAAATTTTAAATTATGACCATTTTTTTTTTTTTTTCTAGGAAATATTAAATTTGTAAAAATATATATTGGAAGAATGTTTTTATGGTAAATATTGAAATTGGAAAAAATTGATTGGAAAAAATGTATTGGGAAAATCGGTTTGGGTAAAACTGTACTACAATCCGTTACTACATATTTTAGATTCCGAGTGAAAGTAAAAAACGTGATATTCGCTTTACAATTAATTTGTTTTATCTTTTTTTTTTCTATTTGTTATTTTAGAAAGAAAACTGCACCTTTTCAAAATATGTTCCACAACATACGTAACTACGTTCACTGAGGACAGTGTTCAGATAGAATCCACGACGACGCTTCGTGCTACACTTTATATTTTTACAGAGAGTGGTAGAAGTGCCCACCTCTGGTATCAATTTTTTGGAGTTGACCGGATAGAAGTTTCAATAAGGTAATAAAATTATCCGCTGAGCTCCGTTCGAAATCCACCCTCGAAAGCAACGAAAAATTGTCTCCCCAAAATGCTGTGCAACCACAACGAAATTTTTGTGAAAAATAGTTTCCATAACGCTTAAATTTTCTTATTTTATCGAATAAAACAGTGAATTACCAAATAATATCAACAGACGTTAAATTGAAAGGACGTACAGGTACTTGTTGAATTTTATTTTCATAGTAATTTACACACTGGGTCTGATTGAAGTTAATTAAAGATAAAAGCCGTATAAGGATATGTTCCGTAGTCATCAATTTTTGTAGTTGTATGACTTTGTCTATTTTCGTTCTCATAATAACATACTTAATTACATTCTCCTCTCTTATTCCTTACGGTATAATGATATCAAAAAGGGAAGTTGTAAAAAAAATAAGTATTTTAAAATGAAACTTGGTATATATATATATATATATATATATATATATATATATTGACTCAATGGAAAAATTAATGAAAAATTAATCAATACAGTCAATATTTATATTTTTCTTTCTTCGCTCTACTTACTATGTTCATTAAAATAATAAAATATTTTAGTTGTACAGTTTGCGTAATTGATGGCCTCAGTTATAATCGCAGCAAACAAATTTATACCGTTTCGAACGGAACGTATTTATTCAACATAAATATAACAATAATCCTCACCTCCTATAAATATATATATATGAAAAAAAAATCTAGTTATTCACGTTACAGTAGTCCTTTTTTTTTTCAATTTAATTTTGATATCTCGTTTGTGTACCAGTGTCTTGGGGACGATGTTATAAATGCTTGTTTTCTTCAACGAACCGTAAAAATAATATATATACGTACATTCACAAGCCGTATTTTCAACATCGAGACCACAAATCCGAACCTGAAGCGTTTCTTCCCTCCTCCTCAGTTGCACAGTCAATTATAATAATATACCAAACACCCGAAATATCTGTTTCTCTCTTAAACGAGTGCCCTCACCCCGTAATAAGCGTTCACATAAATTTCCAGGTAAGTATCTGATATACATTTTGCATACATATATATACACATAATATAAATATGTTTTCAGCTAAGGCCATTAAACATTGGAAATGTACTACTAACACTGCTACACCAACTCCCACCACCTACTACCAGATGAAAAAAGTAGATTTAAAAATAATTTATATAGGTTTAGATTGTTAAAAGCTTAAGAGAAAAGTGTTCAACTCGCTCTTCGTGAATTCAATTATGATTTTCGTTTCACTTCACCATCGTTGCGTTTACATTTTTTTTTTTTTACTTTTCAGAATGTAAAGGCTCGTTAATAGGCCAGATAACTCGTTTATAGAATAGGTGTGGCACCACATTATTTTTAATGTTTCCAAAAATGTATAAATAATAAATTCACTTTATATTTTAGTCAGCAGAGAATCTACTTTGAAATTCGTCGAATTTAATGATGAAAACAAAACAGTTACCGATCTGTCGGTACTCGGTGTAAGCAGCTGGTCTATAAACGAATTCTAAAATGGAAATTAAAATTCCACGAACAGCTACAACGTGCTTTATAAAACATTCGCTACTTATTAAAACTATAATTTGATATCGAGAAACACGTAAAAAAGCAAATCAATAATATTACATTACAAATAGAAGTATAATATACGATATATTACGGTTGGACATTTTTCACAGATTAAAACTTATAATGTTTAGAACAATCAATTTCAAACGACGTACGCTTCATGCAACAGTTATATAATGATGCAGTTGTAGAGTGAACACAATCAAATTTACTGCTACTAAACGCCTTAAACCTGTAAGTATTATTATGAATCACAGAGTTTGCGGTTAGGGATGGAGAAAATGCGCTTAATCGATTAATTTCGACTGTAAAATAAATAGTCAATTAATCGAAAATAATCGCCTAATTGAAAATAATTGTGTAATTAAAAATATTTATCTAATCAAAAGTTATGGGAAGTTCATGAGTAAGTTTAACCATGTATCCTGCGTGTATGATGATTTCTAAGCAATAATTATCTTTGAAAGCAACAATTGTGTCATCAGACCCCGATGCATTCAAATTGAATCCCACAAATAAAACTCAATGTCCTAACTATCTGAGTTGAATCCCAACTTTTATAATCATTTGTATGAATTGAGTCAACTAAAATGTAATGCCTACAATTAAATTTAGACTCTGAGTAAAGCGAAAAAACTAGTGTTTTTGCAATTATCATTATTTCTCTTTTTCTGTGAACACTTCTTTGTATAGAAATAATTGTTCAATAGTTTCGACCAGCAAATTTTTCCAAAATTCTGGTAAAAATACACAAAATTTGACAAAAACGCATTTTAATTTTTTTTTTTTTTATTAAAATCTTTACATACATACATATATTAAATTAATTTTACATAAAACGCCAATTTTTTTCCAAACATTCAGTTTATATACCTCGTATGCGAAAAAATGTCGTTGACAACGTCGTCAAAGAAGAATTTTAATAGATACTGGAACCGGAACCTAAAGAACCGGTTTTGAAATCAGTTATTGAAGACATTTTAGAAACCGAAATCCTTATTGCAACCTATGCTCCTTATTTCTAGAAACCGGAACCCATTTAACTAAATTTCAAATTATTAAAAATCTCTTTTGACCACCACATAAATATAGAGGAATAGACGAAAATAAATTACGAAATACGGGGTATTTTCCTCTTTTATTAAGCATACATAATACAATCGTACAGATTTAGGGCCGATTTTGATTAATCCGGTTAATAAAACAACTCGAAATCGTCTCCCATATCAGCAACCATCGGCGGAATGGCTGCAATCGGATGATTTTTCGCACTGCAATTTAGTAGCGAGGATTCGCCATCGTTTATTTATGAATTTCAGAAGACACGCGTCGCTAATTATTGTGTGCAGGGCACTGACGGTCGTGATTTACATAAGACCGAGTGCGCACAATCGTTCGTTTTCTTTGACGTTAAAGTGGCTGCTGAGAATTAAATTTAATTGGGTGTTTGCGCCGGTAGTTTGAAGACTTTAAACGTCGTCCTCTTGCGCGTACCTTTGTGTACCGGACGTATAGTCTTTGAACAGCTCAGACGATTTTGCTATCAATATTAAGCAATCATCAAAGTCGAGTTTAAACGTCGTCGGTTCGATGCTTTACAGGTCATTTTATCAAATTTATTCTAATTTTCCGTCGGTTTTATCTCACTCAATCGGTGTTGATATTGTTTATGAATAAAAAAGTGACAAGTTAATTTCATTTTTTTTTTTTTTAAATAAAATTTTATTAAAATAATTCCGATAGCAATAAAAACACAATAAACGCAATATGCAGTTCATAGTTAATTCCTAGGAAAATCGCATCACTTGATAAAAACGTTATTGTTCCGTTTATATGTGGTGCAACAATGGCGTATCCAAAATCACAATTACACCTTTCGTGATTTCGAGGTACCAAAAACGTTCCTTTTTGACCCCAGTATTCTCCAAACGAATTGATCAGTAACCAATTCTTATTTTCGTCCCAGCCGATCAATTTTACAGCGTGATCTCCGTCGAAATGACCCGTGACGTGCATATAAGTACCTGTGGAAAATTAAAATATCAAAAATTAATGCCATTCCATTATGCATTCATAATCCCATTTATAATTCAGATAAATTGTGAATTTTCCCGTTTCTCGTATCTGTTTCAAAGCTTTATTCCTCTGTTCGATGCGGTCCAAATATAACGTCATCTATTTACTGTTACTTTAAAAGAAAATTTACCTTGTTTGTGCCATCTCAGATCATCATACAAATGCATAGAAACTTGAACGGGTCCGTTGTAATACAACTCTTTCATAATACTTAAGTGGTTTACACGCGATAGTAAAACGTAATCGTCGACTGTAAAAAATCAATAACGGAAATCATTTGCACCAATGACGAATAAATCATTGGCGTCACTAGGGTGATTATTTAGGAGTGGCCATATATTTTTTTAAATTCTGAACGAAGTGAAGAAGCTAGTGTTTTTACAATGATGTTTATTTTTTTTTTTTTCTGTGTACAACTTTTCGTTTAGAAATACTTGTCCAAAAGTTTCGATCAATAACTTTTTGAAACCGGATTTGTCTCTAGATTGTACTTTAGAGAGGTCATTTTCTGAATTTCTCAATTCTTTAATTTTTTTTTTGGCAAAACTATCCAAAATTTGACAAAAACGACTCGGAAACCATCATTTTTCGATCCGAATTTTATGAAAATTTAAACATAGATAAAAAATCCTATAAAAAAGATTTTGGCGCAAGAAAATTTTGAAAATGTGAAAAAAAATTTTGGACATTTTTCGAAATTTTTTTTTTTTATATTTTTAACTTCCTTCGTTCAGAATCGTTTTACTGAAGAAATGATTTATCATTTCTTTAAAATCTAATACGCCCGTTAAGAGAATACCACCTGTCGTGCGAAGTACACCCATCGTGCGAAGTATGTCCGGTTTTTTTTTTGTGTGTAATAGAGATATAAATATATAATTAATATATAAAGATATTTATATTAAAGAGTAATTAGTAGTTAGCTGCTATTAGTGGAATTTTTAAGTAATAACAGAATATAATTTGCAGTAAAAAAATATTCACGTCATTAATCAAGGTTAAACTATCCTATATTTTAAATCTGACTATTCAGATTTAATCACATATTATATTGAGTATAATTTTGTCAAAATCGGTTAAATAGTTATTAATTTCAGAGTTCATCTTGGACAAAATGTGTGACACTACTTCTTTATTTTAGTTTTTACTACATGCTATTACCAACTTTTGTAAATTTACCAACTTAAAATTAAATATACATACATACACACACACACACACACACACACACTGGTATTATTTGCTTACTTTTCAACACAATTATTAAATATTATTAATTCTATGTTTGTGTAAACAGTATAAAATAGAATTGTTTGTCTCTTAAATTTAATCAACTAACATATACATTGTATATGCACCAAACACAAAAAAAGGAGACATTGGCGCCGCATAATTTGTTGTACATGGTCCATATTATACATTCCAAGCAAACCCTCTGATTGCAACATCCATATTTATCTATATACATTATACATGGTATGTAAAATTTTTCTGATGAGTAGACTAGACTAATAGTTAGTACAGTAGTTCAATAGAGTAGTTAGATAAACTTAAATATGTTTGTTGCTTAAATTTATAAGTAATATAAACAATAATTAATAGTTAGTTGATGAAGTATATTTTAAATTTTATGAATATGATAAAATTTAGAGATTGTATTTTCGACCTGTTTATCACGAAGTTTAGGAGTTTAATATTGCTATTTGCTGTAATATTCACATAATATTACGTGGATACAGTGATTCAAAGAACGTTAGGTTTTATAAATTTGAGAATCCAGAAGGGAGTGCAGGGGGTGCATGCACCCACCACAGTTACAGATTTGCAATTAAAGATAAAAAAAATATCATGATTAAAATACCCTTACCTTAAATTTGACTCATAAGTAGGTACTTAAAATCCTTGAGTTAAAAATTAATAATTGTTTTATTGTGATTATTATTTTCACAAAATCTAAAAATCAATATTACGTGCAAAGTATAAGTTGGCAACCTTTTATCGAAATATTACATTAATGATAGAAGTTACAGTTCTGTACTGTTTTTCACTGTATTTGTCTCTGCGAAATAGAGTCCAGATGATTGATTTGGATTTATTTTCGATGTTTTAAGACTATTATCATCCTTGTTTTATTATAAATTATAATATTATATATTTTAAACCATTGACTGAAGAACAATAATATATTCATCTACAGACTACTCTAAAATTATGAGATTTAATTTATTTTTCTTATATTTAAATACATGTACTTATCTTTATTACATTTCTTTCATATTTTGAAAAATATTTAAGACGAAGCTATACACGTATGTGTTGTCTTCGTCTTACCAACGTACCTACAACATAACAAATTTGCGTTCAGCGGAATCAATTTAATGTCACCAGCTTCAATATTAGAGTAAGTTGACCCATTATCAAAATTAAAGATAAGATCAATATTTGTGTTCCTATGTTGGTTTCTGATACTTAAATTTTCAAGCTAGTTATAAGCATTTTAAAATTGTGATGTTTTAGGCATTTATACCTCACTTGAAAATTAAAATATCCTAAAAAACCAACATAGGAACACAGATAATGATCTTATCTTTAATTTTGATAACGGGTCAATTAAAAGTTATTATGGTCTTATATATATATTAATATTATATAATATTATTATTATTATAGTCACTAATATTAAAGCTGGTGATGTTAAATTGATTCTGCTGAACGCGAATTCATTATGTTGTATGCTGGTAAAACGAAGACAACACATACGTGTGTAGCGTCCTCTTAATCATAAATACTAAATTATAGATTCCGAATGTAGTGACAAAGCTTATGATTTTACAATGATGTTTAATGTTTATTTTATTTTTATTTTTACTCTGGAAACATTTTTTGGATAGAAATGCGCCTCCTCTAGGATAAATCCTGGATCCGTTCTGTTTTTATAATATATGGAGGGTTATAGTACATATTATTATAAATGCAATAATTGACATAAAATATAAAATCAGCTATACTTTAATAAAACGAGGTATAAGAATATTGTATACAAATCGTTAAAACTAGCGGGATACAGCAGTCCGTTGCGGTGATATATCTTGGAATCTTTCATGGTGGGGATACTTGAGGAGGTGCTTAATTTCCCTAAATCTACTCAAAGCCCTTCCAGATATGTTATTTTTATTCTATACCCCTACTATTCTCAACAATACATAGGTCTTAAGTCTACAATAGGATTTGCATTTATTACACTTCAAAAAAAAAGTATTTTTGAGTTCATAATTACTTATTTTTGATAACACATACAATTGGAGATAAAATTATGGTTACAAAATTAATAATACAAATTATAATGTTAGAAATAAGCTTTAACAAATTTTTATTAAGCCTTTATTTAAGAAAATTGTGCTATTGGTAGATAACATTCAGATACAATTTTCTAAAAGAAAATATTGAGTACAATTTAAATTAAAAAAAAATATTTTCATAGAAGAAAAAAAAAGTTGTTTTTCGTAAAAATTACCAGATACATATATACTCAAGACAGATGTTATGAAATTTTCAGCTTATGATATCATAACTATTTCAAATTATATTAGATAAAAACGAGATATTTTCCATTAACTCCAGAATTTGTTAAATTTGTTTAAAAATATTTTTTAAGCTGTTACAGTATTTTCATTAATAAGGAGTCAATATGTAAAATTTCATAAATTTTAATAAAATAAAAATAAAAATCGTCATTTTCAACATATTTACCAAGAATATTTGATCAAGAGAGTAAAACATCCGTGGTGCAAAGTATCTTAACTTTACTTTATTTTAAATTACTTTACTTTTCTTTTATATATATATATATATAAAAAGAAATAAAAGTTATGAAAAAAAAGTGTTGGGAAAATGTCCAAATTTTTTTTCACATTTTCGAAATTTTTTTGCGTTAAAGTCTTTTTCATATTATTATCTATCTATGTTTAAATTTTCAAAAAAGTTAGGATAAAAATATAATGGTTTCCGAGTATTTTTTGTCAAATTTTGGGTAGTTTTTCCAAAAAAAAAGAAGAACATTAAATTAAAGTAAATATATATAATATTAGAATAATATACAGAGGTATATTATCATTTGTCACTGATAGCATAGATATTATTTTAGAAATTATTATATCTTAAGCTTAAAATGAACTAATTAATATTCACACTTCTCCTAGCCAATGTGATCATTCTAACAAATTCATAAACAACTATAGCATGAATTATATAGTTGTATTATATTTTTGACTAACTATCAATTAACTTTATGACTCTTATAGTTCAACAGAAAAGTTAAAAAAAAATAGTTTTTTGAGTAGAATGTGCTGACGTATTGAAAAATATGCCCAAGAAAAATGTTCTACAATATCAGAGAGTATCAAATTTATAAAAAAATAGTACTCTAGTAGTAAAATTACATTAGTTAGGATTTGACACAAATGAATCTGTCTCTTTTACACAAAAGTATATAATGAATGCACTAATACAGTCTAAAAAGGTTTCAATAACCTCACTGTATTCAAATTTTTTATACTCATATTGTTGAAAAGTTTCAAGTCATGGAATGTGCTTATCATAACATACCCATTTTAATTTAAACTATTTACAAATAATCTGTTATAGTTCATGTTAGTAATTTACTATCTCATTTGCTATAGAGCTTTTAAGTTGAATGCCATAATACACAACTTTTCATAAATTTATGTATTTTTTGATTTAATTGTTTGAATGTAAAAATCAAGAAAGTTTACATGCTGACTCTTCCTTGGTAATTAATTTGAACTCGATTTACAATTAGTCCATTATAATTTAAACAAATAAACATAATTAATGTAATACAATTAATAATTACACTATTTAAATAATTAATAGGTACAGATTAATAAGTTATAATTTATTCAGGGCATAGCGTGGGTGGAATAGGTGGAACTTTTTGAGGAGATTTTGAAAGTAGCGAGTAAAAAAAAAAAGGTCTGAAAAAATTAAAGCAGAGAGAAAAAAAAAGATAGGTAAATATTTTCCTTAAAGGAGGGGGCAAATCTGATCTCTGCCCAGGGTGGTTGAATTACACGCTACGTCACTGAACTTATTACCGAGTTCGAAGAGTCTTATTTTATGGTTTTTCGAGAATGGATCCGAGGAGAAAAAATAGGATGAGAATTTTCAAAACTTCAAAAATGTTTAGTAAATAGGAAATCAACAAAAATATATTTCAGTGACACTTGGTAGGTGTGTATTCAAGTTAGTTTTAATATAAGATACTGATGAGATAGATCCGATATCATGCTCAAGCAGTATAATGATATGAATTAAGATAAACATTGGCGTGTTCAGCCTATTATTTTACTTTTCTTTTGAACCATGAGAGTTATAAAGTTGGTTGACTTCTTATTAGAAGGGGCTTGTCAATTTGACACTGACTGTGAGAATATATATATATTAATAACCTTGAACTTAACTTAAAAAATTGGTCTATTTTAGCTTGATTTTGCTTTAATGACGCAGATCTCTGAAACTAGAGAACGGATTTTGTTATTTATGGTCATGGTACAATCTCATTGGCTAGGAGAAGGTCTATGAAGGGTTTCAGAATTGTAACTTTAATAGTCACTGTATACTGAATCTTGGACAATTGGGCGTAGTCAATTTCACTAATTACCACAGACCTTTGGAAGTGGAAAATTGAGAGCATGGACAATTAAAAGCACAGACATTTAGACGTGAGGAAAATTTATGTCATGTACAATTAGGCAC
The DNA here is from genome assembly GCA_025469315.1 of Stegophylla sp. TES_Ste_2020. NCBI lineage: Eukaryota > Metazoa > Arthropoda > Insecta > Hemiptera > Aphididae > Stegophylla > Stegophylla sp. TES_Ste_2020. The sequence continues at coordinate 4,318 of JAIPRM010004725.1, read as the reverse complement.
TTGAACAATTTAACTTATGTAAGATTTTTTATTGAACTCTTTTTTTTTTATATTTGCATAAATAAATTAAATTAATGTAAATAAGCAAAATGTTTTGATTGATACGTTGTTGATATTCAATGTCAATTTAACTTAAATTGTAAATCATGAAAATTGCTAGTAATTTGATAGATTTTGCTAGGTTATTTTCAGAATTTGCTAGTATTTCGTTTAACTGAAAATCAAAATTCAAGTATACCGATGCCAACTTGACGCAGCACTGGCACATTTTTCGATCGGTTCCAAATTGGTATCAAAAAATTGCTAGCCATTTGCTAGATTTTGCTCGGTAGTTTTCTGAATTTGCTATACTTTGGTTTTTCCAGAAAACTCGGAAAGTGGAAAATGGCTTAGCACATTCGAAGTTGTTCAGATGCACGGCGTCTATAGGTCCTATAATAGTTATAAAGCAGTTATAATTTGAATGATTATTAGTTTACTTTTATAATCACATTTTTGTGTTATTTCTAGAGAAACTTTTTTGGTAAATTTTTATAATACAGCATTATTACAAATAGAATTTACTTTAATATCTATATGATACATAAGTTAATATTATCGAAACATAACTTACAGGAGTTTTACCTATTTTTTGAGGATAGATATGCTTACAATATTCCATATATTATTTTTCGAAAATTTCTATTTAAACCATAATATTATTTTATGTAGGTATAATTATATTTTTATGTGATTTTTGAATCTTGAACAAAGTTATCAAATTTTTTTAGAAAATTTAATTAGCGCACGCCCTGAACTTAAAGTCTACCCCTATATCAAAGACGTATATATTTGTGCCACGCCCGGTAGAATCGCTGACTGAGTATTATACACTATAGCGTTTTACAAATGCACAACGCATTTGACGAAGTAATATAATTTAACAAAAAATATATAATACCTCGTTTCCAGAAGAATATTAGGTATTTCCTTTCGGTGCTATGTCCAAAAGAGCATCGTTTCATCAGTTGTTGTGAGCTGCACGTTTATGTCCATTAAGCTCAAGTGTACGATTGGCTCGGTTGAGTCCGCCGATCGCAATTAACGTTTTCGAGTTCACACTTTTGGGTTACAAGAGGATGGTTAGGTTATGTTATACGAAATACACAGTTAATATTTGCTTTAATACACTATTTTATTATTGAGTCGTTGTTAAATGATATGTAGGCTTTTTTCAATGTCTATTTTTACTTGGATGTTACACGAATGACCACTCGACAACGGGTGGTCAGCTATAATAAGCATATAAAATATACAAAATATACATTCAGCTTTTGTCTCCACACACTAACACTAATAAGACACTAATAGTAATAAAATGTAATACAATGTAGTATGGTGTACACAACATGACACTATATTACCGTCTACTTACATGGTAATTATTCATTATTTTTATTTCAATATTATTTAATTTTTTTTATCTATTGTATTAATTAATATTTTTGGTCACTTTATTAGTGTTCAGTAATATTTACTATATTTATATTAACCACCTTTAAATCTATTACCTCTCTGGTCTCTCGCGCCTATACTGGACCGGCTGGTACGAACCGAGACACTGTGTGACCAAAAGGACATACCTGTAACCCACGGAATCAACCTGGGGTTACAACAAAATTGGTGGCAGCGGTGGGATCACGCATTGTCAAGGTACCGAAAATCCGAGCCACTCAAGGACTGACTACCTGGGAGACGAGCACAAGGACGGACAGACTGGTGAACAAGGATCTAGCGGTCACTCAAGCGGACGAAAGCAGTCAGACTCGGGCACTCCATCTCCCAAAAGATGAAGACAACGTCAACGTGAGTCGTTGTAATAACAAAAAAAAAAACATTTTTGTTCTTTTTTTTTCTTTTAATAATAATAATTGGGACGTATACAGACATACATACACGACGTATACACATAAACGTAAAAAAAAAATTTTTTTCTTTTTTTTCGTAATCGCCCAATAAATAAATTCCACAGTATATGGTGGTATGAAAACAATAAAATTGCCCACCATTATAATCACGCCAAATAGGATTTTAACGGCAAATTCATTGTAAAAAGAAAAATAAAATAGTAAATAAACATTATTAAAATACGTACGGGTATACATACGGGTGGATATATGTATGTATGTATATGTGTATATATATATATATATATATATATATATACGTATGTATATGTATGTGTGTGTGTATGTTCGTATATGCGAATGTGTCAGCATTCTAGTTCGCATGGAATGTAGCGTATGAACTGTATACAACATATTTCATTCTTGCTTGTACAAAATAACTTGTGTATGTAAGCACATAACACTGGTATCGTGATAGGAGTGTTGGGACGTATTACGCTCATACATTACTCCATACTGCTTGGGCACAATATATATATAAAAAAAAAAAAACACTTAAAAACTCGGTTCTTTTCCTCTCTCGCGTAATATACTACCTATAAAGCGGAGTGAATGTCCAGAGCGGAGCACGGGGACGAGGATTTTATACCCGAATCGGTGGTGGACAGTGACGACAGTAGAGGAGAGACAGATTTCGCTAACACTATAACAGATAGGCCACGCACCCGAGCGTACATCAGCAATAATCCCGATTCTCTCGCAAATCTAGTCGGGCCAGCCGACGAAATAAAAACCATCGCAGGCCACGCATCAGTCCACAACGTAGGACCCGTGGTCGCACCGAGACGAGCAGAAGAGGGTAGGGTGCCGGATACGCGAGCACGTAACACCACGAGTATAGGAGTAGGCAACGCCGCGGAATATCTCGCTGCAGGCGCCGCCGACGACGCACACGACGCCGCCGTCATAACACGTACGAGTACGACACAGGACGCGCGTGAGCATCAAGGTCACACAGACGAAACACATATCACACACACTGACGCACACCGCGTCACGACCACACACACATACACCAGCACAGCGCCGCGACACATAAACAATAACGATAATACAAATTATTCAAACACAACGAACATGGCATTGTCGTTAGGAGAAGCGCTCCGATTAATTCCGTGTTTTGACGGGTCAACACCCACGGATATTTACCCTTTCATCAGCGCATGCGATATTGCACTAGCAAGCGTCGCAATAGAAAATAAGCCCGTATTATTAAACGCGATACGGACAAAACAACGTGGTAATGCTTTTGCCATAACACAATATAGGGACATAATAAACTGGGACTCACTCAAAACCCTATTAGAGGAGGAGTACTGTGCCCAAAGAACTGCTACTCATGTGCAGTTAGAATTAAATTCTACGAGACAACGGGAAGGCGAATTGATCAACACGTATTCAACGCGGGTTCAAACGTTATTCCACGAACTATGTAATGCCAGCGCGAAAAATAAAACGAATGATGAGGCCAGAATCATTCGAGAGCATATAAAAGCTCAAACATTAGGAATATTCGTAGAAGGGCTAAGGCAACCAATTAAAACTATTATTAAGGCAAGTAAACCATCTTCATTAGAAGCTGCTATCAAAGAAAGCTTAGAAGAAGAGCGCATATATAAGTCGGACAAGGAGTCTCAAAGATTCTTTAGCAAACCAGAACTTAAAAAAAATAAGTATTGCAACAGATGTAAAACGCAGACGCACAATACGGAAAACTGTCGTTTTATCAAAAGCTTTCAAACCAAGCCCTACCCAAATTATATACAACAACCGCATGTTAAGCATGAGACACAATCGACTTCAAGATGGAGTGAACCAAAAAAAAAATTATTTTGTAATTTCTGCAAAAAACCCGGTCACGACATAAGTGAATGTCGAAATAAAAAACGTCACGACGTATCAAATACGCCAAGCACGTCGGGAAACGAGGGGCGGCCGTTTGTCAAGAGCGAACGAACGGTACGCGACCTGAAGCTCACCACCATAACAAACGCATCTACGTCGTCTCAATCCGACTCATAGATAACCACGCGACTGTCAAAATCGCACAAAGTAACCGAGAGGAGGTCAGCCTTTTGTTAGACACCGGTGCGGACCTAAATCTATTGAGGCTGGACACGTTAAAGGACGACGTCATAGTGAACACCTGCGACACGTACCTACTGCAAGGTATCCACGAAGACATGGTCAGTACTTTAGGATCAGTACTATTAGACGTGAACATCGGTGAGTCCAAACAAAAGGTACAATTCCAGGTAGTGCCGAGTTCATTCCCGATTCCAAAGGACGGAATAATGGGACGGCCTCTACTAGAGAGACTGAAGGCGATTATCAACTGTGAGCAGGGTACACTCACGTCCAATATTTTGACG
>JAIPRM010004724.1:0-22246 GCA_025469315.1 Stegophylla sp. TES_Ste_2020 | reverse complement strand
AATTTAATACGCCCGTCAAGAGAATACCACCCGTCGTGCGAAGTACACCCATCGTGCGAAGTATGTCCGCTTTTTTATATTATTAACTTCCCTCGTTCAGAATCGTTTTATTGAAGAAATGATTTATAATTTCTTTAAAATTCAATACACTCGTCAAGAGAAACCCACCCGTCGTGCGAAGTATGTCCGGCTTTTTATTTATCATCTTTAAAGAATTAATATGGTCGTGTATGTCACACTACGCGTTGTGATCAAAAACGTTACGTTCGATTGCAACAAATCATTAATGTATTGAATAAATCGTACTTAACAATTTCACACTTCAATTTACAGTAAACCTCAACACTACTGTTTGGGGTATGGTTTTTCGAGACGAATTAAAAAACTTCGTACGAGATCTAATGAAAAACAATTGTATAGTATGTATCAAAACGCTTCTTCACCCATTTGTGAATAATTTTAAAGTTTAAAAAGTGAATAAATATTATTCTTAAAACAATTCGCGGAATCGAAGATAGCGATGATAAGCACTCATGTGCAAATCTTAGTTTAATTTAATGACTGTTATTAAATATTTAATTATTAGTGAAACGCATTCAAAAAATAAAATATTAATTGGCTTTAAATCTCACGCTTTATATTATTATTATTTATCGTAGCTATATTATAATAATATACGAGTAACAGCATTTATTAAAACTTGATAAGATATCGGTCAACGAATAATTATTGACCTATATCTGCATCAATCGCTTTTAAATTATAATGTGGAACTATTTATGGCAGTATTTATTTTATAGATTTTTTCCTACTGTTGGAATGCTAAATGAATATTATTTTAGACCATTATCTTTACCGTGTACACGATTATAATATGTTCTCTTAATAAACTATTTTTAGATTCCGAACAAAGTGAAGAAGCTAGTGTTTTTACAAATGATATTTATTTTTTTATTAATTTTATTATTTACTTATTTTTTTCTGTAAACATTTTTTCGTATAGATAAACTAGTCCAAAAGTTTCGATCAACAATATTTTGAAAACGGATTTGCCTCTAGTTGGTACTTGAAGAGGTCATTTTTTGAATTTCTCAAATCTTAATTTTTTTTTTTGGAAAAAACTACCCAAAATTTGAGAAAAAAAGACTCGAAATGAATAATTAAACTTAGATAGACAATAATATGAGAAACATTTTGGCGCAAGAAAATTTTGAAAACGTAAAAAAAAAAAATGTTGGACATTTTTTTCCCTTTATTTATTAGATAAAAAAAAGTAAAGTAAAGTATAGACAAAAAAGCCGGACATATTCGCACCATGGATATTCTTCGATCTTCGGGTCAGATGCTCTTGGTGGGTGTGTTCAAAATGACAACTATTATATAGTTCTTTATATTATTAATTTCTTTCGTTCAGTATCGTCTTATTAAATACGATTAAATATTTATCGTTTCTTTAAAATTCTACACACCTACAAAGAGTTTCTAACCTAAGAGCGAAGAATATCCGTGGTGCGAAATATGTCAGGATTTTTTATTACGATGTTTATATTTTATTGTGATTTGAAATTTATTTTTGGAGTTTTCATTTGGTACGTGTATGTGAATATAAAAAATTCAATTTTCGTTTTTCGTGAATGTTGTGTGCAACAAAATAATTTTTAGTTCAACAATTAACTTCAATTCTTCAAAACTGATAATTATTGATGTATATTAGTTGAAGCTCCTCTCAGAATCGTCTTATTGAAGATTATTCATCGTTTCTTTAAAATTCAACACACCCGTTAAGAGTATCTCACCCGAGGAGCAAATATAACACTCCAATATGCGAAGTAAACATTTCTACTTAATGAATTTATCACTCACTAAATAAGGTACTTAAAGACCCAGCTGCTCATTTAAATTTCCTACTGCCTGACAGTATAAGCCCTGTATAGATTACACTAATATGGTTCCACGACAAAATATCCCGGTCAAAGTACTTGAAAAATATTCCATTTTGATGCGACACCGTTTAATATTCTAGTTAAATAATTGTATTTCTGAATTATTCTTCAGGTACGATTTCTGGAATAAGATATAGACACTATACGTATAAACTAAATAAATGAATGAAATCAGGGGGGTTTAATTCATTTATTTTCATTTTATATATATATAAATTTCATTTATTTAATAGGGAGGGGGGGAATTTTACATTATGGCAGAAGTGGGAAATTTTGTCAGAGTTGGTAGATTTAAAAAGAGGCAAACATATTTCGATCTATGGATATTCTTCGTTCAACCGGCGCGGTACACTTTGTGAGTGTGTTGCATATAAAGAAAATATAAATTATATCTTCAATAAAACGATTTTGAATGGAACTTCAGATAATTATCAAACAAAATAACTTTCAGTATTATACCTATTGAATCTGTTTAGCAATTATTGTTATTTAATAACAGAATAATGTAAGTCCATTAAATTATTCGTGAAAGTGTTTAAATCTCTCATATTAAAAATGCATAACTGATTTTAATAAAAACGTAAATTTGAGTTGAATTCTATACAAATAAACTTGTATACACAAACCGCCTTAAAAACAGTAAATTGAATATGTTACATAATTATAAGGAAAATAAACTGAAAAATTTTATGGTATTGTTAAAAAAAAAAAATCGATTGTTTTAATCTAAAATTTTCATACAAATTCTTATAGAAATAAGTAAACTGACGGCTTAAGTTTTTCAGGTTCATTAGAAATATACGTGAGTGAGGTTATATTAAATATTAAATAAAAATATCAAGAATTGAAAATTTTATCGAATTCAAAACTAAAAAAAAAAAAAGAAAAACCGGACATATTTCGTACAATGAGTGTTCTTCGCACGACGGGTGGGATTCTCTTGACGGGTGTATTGAATTTTAAAGAAATGATAAATCATTTCTTCAATAAAACGATTCTGAACGAAGAAAGTTAATATTATAAAAAATAAATGAGAAAAAATAATGTTAGAAAAATTTCTAAAAACTTTTTTCACATTTTTAAAATTTTCTTGTGCCAAAATCACTTTTATATTATTTGCTATTTATGTTTAAATTTTCATATAGTTCGGATCAAAAAATGATAGTTTCCGTGTCGTTATATTCAAATTTTGGGTAGTTTTTTCAAAAAAAAAATTGAAGAATTGAGAAATTCAAAAAATGACCTGTCTAAATTACCATCTAGAGACAAATCCGGTTTCAAAAAGTTACTGATCGAAACTTTTGGACAAGTATTTCCATACGAAAAGTTGTAAGCAGAAAAAAAAAATAAACATCATTGTAAAAACACTAGCTTCTTCACTTCGTTCAGAATCTAAAAAGAGGTAATTCCAAAATGTTATTTATCTTAAAAGTAGTTAAATTTTTATTTTTCAGTAAATTTACTTGTTTTTGGAAAAAAATATTGATTTTATTCAGAAATTATCTTTTTAAAGTACCACTGGAAGCTGATTTATGATTTGAAATGTAGTTGTGTAAAACTTCTTGACATGTATTTCTGTATAAAAATTATTTCCAAGTTCGGATTTTGTATGTATACTATTATGTTTATCCTTTATATTACCTGAAGATGGCTTAGGCCGATACACGGAGTTATCATTAAATCATTATTATTTATAATACTTTGTTAATTTGTGAACTCATATTTTATAATCATACGCAATTATACGTGCTACTACAAAAAATTATTTGTTTTATTAAAAAATAATTGCGAACGAAATGAATGGCTTTGGCATATATAAATGCCCAAAAACGCAGCCTCTCTGATTATTACACCGAATTTCCGCCTATTATATTTTTGATCTATCTAATACTTTGGATTTTTAGCTTACGATTTGTGGTAATAGTCTTCGAAACTCGAAATGTAAAAATATTAAATATTACTCTTAAAATATTTTCTATTGCGCCTTAAAATTAACTGGAAAAAAAGAAATACATAACAGTATTTATTTTTAAGTAAATTTAAGTAAGAGATTGTAACACGTTTGACATGACTGGAAGAGCTTCAGGCATTTTTTACTTACATCTTGGTATAAATGGCAACTAATTATCCAAAACATTAAACTATTAAATTATTGATGGTTTCACGTAAAGTAAATTTTGGTTTATACTGAACAATAACCAATCTAATGTATTGCCTATTTTAAACTCCTTAAAAATATTTCATTTTTAATTTCGTGAAAATTTTTATTTCTGAATCAAATCACTAAATTGATGATTTTATAACGAAATTTTAACGATAATCATATTTATTGATTTTAATTATTATTCACATGATTTTGATCATATTGAAAGCATTCTACATGATATATCAACACAGATTTTCGTTTATTCTAATGAGAATCCGAGTCCAAAATCAGATTGCTTAGTTACGTTATATTTATATTTTGATACAGAATGCATAAAATTCAAATTATTAAATATTATTTTACATATAGATACATTATGGCCAATATTTGATATTATCGTTTAGTGCAGGGGAGGCCAACTTTAATAGAAAATTGTTTGACTATTTAGTTTTCCTGAGTTTTCGGGATTGTTGTCCAATTACTAGGATTTCATAAATTCAATAAAAAAATAGTATAGACAAGAGAGCCGGACGTACTTCTCCCCACGTATATTATTCGGATCAGATATTCTTGGTGGATGTGTAGAATTTTAAAGAAATGATAATTCATTTCTTCAATAAGACGATTCTGAATTAAGAGTATCTGACCCGAAGAGTGAAGAATATCTGTGATGCGAAGTATGTCCGGCATTCTTGTCTATATTTTACAATACTTTACTTTAGTTTGGTTTACTTTACTTTCCTTTTTTTTTTTTATCTGATAAATAAAGAAAAGGAAAAAAAAAATTAATGAGAAAAAAGTGCTAAAAAAATGATCAAAATTTGTGCCAAAATGTTTCTCATATTATATCTATGTTTAAATTTTCATAAAGTTAGATCAAAGAATGATGGTTTCCGAGTCTTTTTTGTCAAATTTTGGGTAGTTATAAAAAAAAAAAAATGAAAATTTGATATAATGACCAAAAAATGACCTCTTTAAGGTACCAACTAGAGGCAAATCTGGTTTCAAAAAGTTGCTGATCGAAACTTGTGGACAAGTAGATCTATACAAAAATTTTCCCGCCACAAAGCCAAAATATATACTCTTGTGACGCAGAAAATTGAGTTAAAATTAATAAAGCTTGTTTACATAAATTTGGACAAGTTAGAGAACTGACAAACATGGATTATTATTTCATTTCAATCGAGTTTAACTATCGAAAAAAATATCACTTGAACAATGTGTAAATCCGGTAAACATAATACAGAGGTCAAAATGTATTAGTCTAAATTGTAGATATTCAGTTAAAAAATATGTTTTGTTAAGAAGTATAATGTAATGAAAATTTTATTACCCTATTATTATAGGAATAATCCTATTATAAAAGGATACCTATAATATAAGTACATAATAAATATTGAGCAACTATACCATTTAATAGATGAAATACTTAAATACATGCTCCAATCACATGTATGACATTTGTACATTTTAATAAATGATAATTGCGAAATCATGGGTAAATAGCTAGTCCAAATTACTTGCCTTTAATAGAAATATATTTTAATTTCATCTGTTAGATCAAATAGTTATTTTGAGATCGAATCATATCTTCAGACATAATAAAACATAATTAACTAGACTATAAATAAAATATGTAAGTATAACATAAGTATTTTAATATCAATTCTTAATTAATACATTTCTACATAAATGTTAATATAATAAATTATAAAAACCTATAAAATACTTTATATGTAATTATGTAAACAAAAAATTTCAAATTAATGTTTAAACTGATTATTGTTATTTTGCGTAAAAAAAACTGTTTTGTAAAATATTTATCTATAACCGATTTTTTTAAATAAAAGATTTTATAACGATTTTCGATATTTCTTTAAAAAACATAAGAAATATATGTATGAGTAAAGTTGTATTGCATATTTTTTAGCTCATTATACTAAGTATTAAAAATGATATTAGAAAAACCAAAGAATACTAAAGAATGCTGCAATTATACCGAAATTGATCAAATATATTTGAATATTGTTTGTTAAAAAAAAATAATTTTCTGATGATAAGAGATATTAAATACGCTACCCTGGAAACACATTTATAAAATAAAAAGTAAAGACAAGAAATATAGGTACGAACTTTTTTTATTTGTTTTTGATAACAGTCACCAGTTTTAATTTTTATCACTGGCCTTGAAATAGTTCGGCTCAGAACTTCATCCAAAATTTTTTTCTTTGACTTTTTTTTCGCTGGTTTATTTAAAATTGTCTCTCCTGTTCATGGCATTTACATATTATATTTGCTCTTAGTTTGTTCTATTAATATATATTTTAAAGTAACAACTATATATAGCTAAAACAGATTTAATGAAATGACATATTTTATTGGTTTTACTAAATTTTCTTTAGTTTATCTTTGATTTCGGAAATACTGACAAGAATTAAAAAAAAAATAATCTATCTACTCCCAAATTATGTTGTATTTTATTAGTTAGATATTTAGCTCCATAAATTGATTGATTCAACTTCATAATAGTAGAACTGTAAGAACATACCTGACTAATAAGTTATCAACGATATATATGTCATTAGTGCACGGGGGGGGGGGTACCAGGGGTTACTTAGCACCTCTCTAAATTAGCAACTCCAGTTAATTTTGAGATAAAAATAAGATTAGGTATTTTGCATTTATGAAAATGAGTTTATTCCAATTTTTATTGGTAATTCCATAAACCTGAAAGTCAATGGTTATTCAACATATAAACATACATACATACATACATACATACATACATTGATTTAAACTTCATATATATGTTATTATATATAGTATAGGTGTAAAATATATTGATATACTCATATTGTTTATGTATTATGTTTATACTTATCATATAAATATAGCAAAAGAAGTTTCTGTCAATTAATTTTTTATTGTTAAGCAAAGTATCCATCATAGGTTATGAATTAAATAAGTAATGAAATATTCTTTTTTTATATTGATATTTTAGATTTTGAATGGAGCGAAGAAGCTAGTGTTTTTATAATGATGATTTTTTTCTTTTTCTTTTTCTTTCTGTAAACCCTTTTCGTATAGAAATACTTGTCCAAAAGTTTAAATCAAAATTTACCCCTAAATGATACTTTTAATCAACTATTTTTCAAAAATATCAATAGTTTTCTCAAAATTTTAGGGAAACTACCAAAAGTTTGACAAAAGCACCTTTAAAACGTTTTTAATCTTAATAATAAGTTAAATATACATAGACAATAGTACGAAAAATGTTTGATACCATTGTGAAAATTTAATATTTTTCAAATACTTCTTTTTCTAATCAATTTTTTTTCCTCTGGCTGAGTAAAAAACAAAAATTTTTGTAATCACAAACTTCATACTTTTTAAGCAAAATTGCGATTTGTCTGCTCCCACCAAGAATATTCCACCCGAGGAACAAAGAATACCCATGGTGAGAAGTATATTCGATTTTCTCAATTATTTTATTACAAAGTTCCACGCAAGCCATATCTTTTAGTTACCAGACAACACTTTATAGTTAATAGTTTTGCATCCATTTAATTTTAAATGTCGAAACATGTAGTTGTGTTACCATAGAAAATATTCGATTTGTTCATATACTTGACCCAAGTAAATAAAATTTGATTTTTATGACTATTCCAAGAATTGATACAATTTACATTTAGGTACAGCTTTTATACAAAATAAAACCGATAATTAAATTTCGAATTATTAAAACAATTTTAAATACTTGGACATTATTGTGTAAATGTTCAAAACCGGAACAAAATGATCAAGGCCGTAGCCAGCATGACATTACGGGAGGGGTTTATATTATAAAGACGTATTTTGACTAAATAAATTAGGATAAAAAAATCTCAACAAAATCTGTTTGCCATAATAATAATTACATTATCATGAAGTTTATGCAATTTTACATAAAATAATATTATTAATTATTATAATTGCCATATAATTTTATTTATTTTGATTCAAAAATAAATTTCACGGAGGGTTTGAAGTTTGAACCCTGAAACCTCTTCCCTGGTTGCGGTCATGAAAATGATGTCCCAAAGAACTTAGTCGGAGTGCCGAGACTCATCCATTAACTTTACGGAATGGACTATTACACGCTCTTAAAATTTGTCAAAAATTTGCAAAACATTAAACCAAGATAGAAACAAAACTATTTAAACAAATCTAATGAAATTTAAGACTAGGTTTTTTTTTTTTTTTTTATTGGTTACTAGGGAACTGAAAATTAAAATTCGAAAAAAACCCAAATTTACCCCAAAAGCACCTCTCCTCTAATTTTTAAATTAAGTTTTTTTTAAATAAACTGAAGTTCCACTCTGAATCGTTTTATTAAAGAAAAAATTTATCATTTTTATAAAATTCCATATACCTGCTTAGCGCATTTCACTCTTGGAGCGAAGAATACAAAGTATGTCCAGCTTTATAATTAATTTTTTATATTTTAAAATTGAAATATTGTATGTTTGGTAGAAATTGGGGTTGTGGGGGGGAGGCAAAACCTCTTACGGGTCATCTTGAGGTAATTCATTTAAGCATTCTGAAGTTTTAGACTGAATATGCGCATTAGTATAATGAAAATTTGAAGCAGTTTGATATAATCACGATATTGAGATACATATAGGTATTAGCGTATAATGTATATACTGCCATACTGGGTACATTAATGATTAATATTATACGTTTTTCCGATGAACGATGAACTTATCAATGATTGTTTTAGTTGATTTTTTATTTATCAAGTGTTACGGATACCACGAACTGTTATTCCAAGAGTTTAGTATATCACATATCGTTTTTTCAAAAATAATAGGATATTTCTTTAAATAAATAATTTTGCTTGTTACTCACTGACTATACATCGCTATTATAATACATGTACATTAATTATATTTTTCGTTGTAACGATTAAAGCGCATAAATATATTTTACTGATCGGTACGATCTGATAATAATTTAAAGTGCTGTGTCCACAAGTACTGAAGTGGCACAAGTTAGATATTTATTTTGGTCATAAGTGGTTTTAAATTGAAAAAGTTTATCCTAAACAGCCTAGTCAAAAAATGTACGAATTCAAAACCTTTTTTTGAAATTAAAAACCCCCCTTCCAATAAAAAATAAATAAATAAATAAATATTATTCAAATTTTAAATACAGTGGCGGATAAAAAGCTGGAATTTGAAGAGGGATGCTGTAAAACTGTTTACTATAATAATATGTACACTCTTATCAGTGGTGCATTCAATTTTTTTTCGGAGATTGGGAGGAGGAGGCATATATATATATATATATATTATATATATATATATATGTATAAAAGAAAAAGATTTTATACATTAAATGAAAAATGTATGGTCTTAATTCTTTCCACAGTTATTTTTTCACTAATACTAACAGGTTATTAAAAATAAATAAATTAATAAACAGGTTTTAATATTATAAATATTACTTAATTTTGATAACTATTTCAACGTAGAACTAATTCATAAACTAATGTTCATTTTACGTTTTGATGTTTTTGCCATTACATTCATGAAATCGTCAATTTTTACCTTTGTGTCATGTTCTTATCTTCATTACGGCCGTAAATGAGGTGAGATCTATAGTTTTTCTTTCTAGTAATCGAGGTTCTTGCAGGGGAACGGAATTTTGTTCGACTATTGATGCACGCGGATTTTAGTTCACACTATCGTCCTCAGCGTCGAAAAATAAATAGGATGACGAAAAAACATTACCATCATTTTTGGGTGGTCGTAAACTAGAAATATAGAATACAATTTGACCGTACTTTCTCCGATTTTTTTTTCAATTAAACCCTTGTCAAATGTATAATTATTTTTCTGTAAAAAAATGTATTGCATTAAAATATTGGAAATTAATTTTTCCACCTAGGTACCAAGTTTCATAAAGATCGGTTAAATTAATTTTCTTTTACGTATTTATTTCTTTTTGTGGAAACACTAATTGTTTAGAAATACTTGTCCAACAGTTTCATACTACAAGTTTTTAAATCATAAATCACATCCCTTCGGTACTTAGAAAAGGTAATTTTTCAAAATTATTTTTTCTTTTACAAAAATGATGGAAAAATTAACGAAAAATTTAGTAAGAATGATAATTCTATTATAATTTGTCTGTGTTTTGAATATTAACGAAAACCTCTCTACTTACGCCAACGACCATACCACGTTGAATACACCAGTTCTCGTCCGATCACTGAAGTTAAGCAACGTCGGGCGCAGTTAGTACTTGGATGGGTGACCGCTTGGGAACACAGCGTGTCGTTGGCTTCTTTTTTTTTAAATTGTTAAAAATATTTTTTACACAAATGTAGTTTTTTATTTATTTGCAGTGCTATATCATAAATACATAAAATAAATAGACAAATTTAATTTAGATACAAATTAACGTTGAAAATACAATTATTTTTGTAAATTTTAATAACTGACTCTCCAAGATGCTATAACCCCCCCCCAGTCCCCCCTCTATACCAGTTACATTAAAGTAATATATTGTTTGCTATATCGTTAAACAGTAATAATTATCTGCAGTTTTGAAGTGTTGAACTTAAGGATTATTTTTTGGTTACATACAACATTTACGAAAAACGAAACTAGATTTTCACATATTCCCATACACCAAATGAATTTCAAACTACAATAAAATGTAAACATCATAATAAAATTAAATTAAACTGCTCTGATTGTCGTAAATTAACATTAATTCACTATAATATAATTAGTGTTAATGTTTAACGCGTCACCTTTAGTGAGTCACGGTTGAAAAAAGTGCGAAATATTTAGTGTAGGTACCTGGTAAGATTTTAACCAGGTACCGTCGCATTCGAATATGAATATACCACTAGACCATAAGAACAACATTTCAATAATCATAGAAATACGCCATGAATTTGTCCGTATTTTTTCCGATTTTATTTTTTCAATCGAATCCTTGTCAAATTTTAGATTATGAACGAAGTGAAGAAGCTAGTGTTTTTACAATGATATTTATTTATTTTTGCTGTGTACAACTTTTCGTCTGGAAATACTTGTCCAAAAGTTTCGATCAGTAATTCTTTGAAACCTGATTTGCCTCTAGATTGTACTTTAAAGAGGTAATTTTTTGAATTTCTCAATTCTTCATTTTTTTTTTTTTTGAAAAAACTACCCAAAATTTAACAAAAACGACTAGGAAACCATCATTTTTTTGATTTGAACTATATGAAAATATAAACATAGATAGAAAATAATATAAGAAATTTCTTCGAGAATCGATTCCGCAACCGATTCCTTCGGTTCTGATCAGTGGCGTAGCGTGCAGTTTAACCGTCTGGGGTGGACATCAGATTTTTACCACCCCTTTTTAAGATAAAACTGCATTTTTTTTTTCTTCTTTTGCTAGTTCCTACAGTGTGTAATGAATTTAATTTTATTTCGCTCGTTTCTCAATTTCTAAAGACCTTCATTTTTTCTCGGTCGCTGCTTTTCAAATTAGCACTAAGAGTAAACAACCTTTTATCGTCATCCCTTTTAAATAATGCCTCTGCACGCCCCCACGCTACGCCACTGGTTCCGGTTCCAGTCCTTCATTATAAAACAACAATAATAATAATAATAATAATAATAATTATTATTATTATCAACGCGAAATGTGAAGCTAAAAGTTAAAAAAAGAAATGAATATTTCCAGATTCGTCGGCCGCATATTTTCTCTGGGCAAAAAAAAAATAAATAAAATCATCCCGTTTGCAGCTTATTACAGTCAGTATAAAGTTTTGCCCTTGGTCTCATTTCGGAAACATATTTTTACCTCACCGAAACGCATGCGCATAGTAAACGTCTCAATTTCAATAGTAATAATTACAGATAGGATGTTAATGACCTAAAAAAGTACCAAAAATGACCCACAAAAATTTTTAATTACCTAAAAATTGTAAAAAAATGACCCAAACATACAGTGTGAGCACCTAGTGTCTACTAATGAAGCATATTATGTAATTGTAACAAATACTTTTCAATAATTTTGATAAAAATATTTTTAAAAAAAATGTAAAATCGTTCCTGAAAGTCTTAATGTTATTAGAAAAATGACTGATAAGTTACAAAAACTACAAAAAATGACTTGTAAAATGAAATAATGACGTAATTTTTTTTAAAAAATGACGTGTTAAAAAGCGAAAACAATGCATTTATAACCAAAACGTCTAAAAATGCAAAATTAAATTTTCATATTCTGAATTAGATAGGCATGAAACGAATTTTTTTAGCTTGGAGAGCATTGCATAAGATTAAAGGAAAATAAATGCATTTGTCATCATCATCCTATCTCTTGTAATCGTTTTCAAAAATATAATAATAATAATAATAATAATAAAATCACCCCGTTTGAGGCTTATTACAATCAATATAAAATTGTTGTCCTTAGTCTCATTTCAGAAACATATTTTTACCTCACCCACGCGTCCGAATTGAATAAATCGTGTTCTCGTACACACACATGTAGTTACACGTTTCGATGATTTATTTATAATGGATTTTAATAGTAATCATTTTCAAAAATTACTTACCGGATCGAGTGGACCGAATTATTACCGCCGTTAGATAAAAAATCTTGTCGCCGGCCGTTTGCCCGCAAAAACCTCGACCGATACGCATATATTTTTATCGTACGTCTATAATTTAATTTACGAGAAATAATCGATGATCCGAATCCGAATTCGGATGCATTTAAACCCAGATAAAATATATATACATATGCGGATTTTATATTATTTGTTATTATTTTTTATTTGAAGAAAAATTGACGAATTGAAAAAATGTATTATTATTATTATTATTATTATTATATTACTTTTATTATTTTATTTTTTTTAAATGACATTTTCACGACAAAAGCTAAAATTTTTAACCATTTTTATTATATTATTTTTATAAAAAAAAAAAAAAAAAAAAAACCAAAATTGCCGAATTGAAAAACTGGTATGGTTATTTTATTACTTATTATTATTTGTTTTAAATTTTCATAAAATGGGAAGGAAAATTGAAAATGCTTTTTACGGATATACTCGGGAACCAATTCGGACGTTTGGGAACCAATTAGGATACACCGATTCAACTATACTTTTATTAAAAGTGTCCAATCCCCGGCGGCATTACACGCCGCCGACGCCGCCGCCGTGGCGATTTATTCACTACGCCCCAACAATGGAAATGTATAATTTAATTTCCGCGGGCAAACGGCGGCGGCGTTTCGTTTATTCTTTATCATATTTTATTACCGCGCGCATTTTAAAACTCGAATTCGTTTAATTGACGAAAATATATTATTGCCTCGTTTATTTTATGTACGCCGCCGAAACGTTTCATCAAATTCAAAGCGTGCTGTGAGCAAGAATGCGGGGTAGGGGGGGGTGAGCAAACAAAAAATTAACCGTATATTATAATATTTAAGCGAAATAATTTTAATTTTGTTCTTTTTTTTTTTTTTTCTATCTATGGTTTACGTTTTTTCGCAATAACTTTCTAGACACTCATCACCATACACCTGTTGAGCAGTTAGCAAAAAAAAAAAAAAATCGATCTCCGAGAAGTCTGGGGAAACAAAAAGCTATCAAACTCATTATCATGCGACGTGACGACGTAATAATAAATGTATCGCTTGAAGTGAAAAAAAAAATAAATATATAATATATATATACGAAATGAAAACAATAATGTGATGTACATTATACAAAAAATAATTATATTTTGTATTTACCGGGTCGTATTATTCTGAATGCTTTCATACGAAAAAATAATCCCCTCTGGAACATTATTAAATCAATACGGCGTGAACACTTAAAAACGTTTGTTTTTTTTTTTTTTTTGTTTTTTGTTTTAACTTTTATTTTGATACTCGCATATTTAACACTGACTGTGTGTAATAACAATTATGAAACAAAAAAATAAAAATAAATTCACAAAGGCCAGTGTATCATTGTGATTTAAAATATGGTAACCGCACGTTTTAACTTAAGCATATTCAGTGCACAAAGGACTGAATATGCTTAAGTAAAATAAAAACTTGAAGTGTAAAAAAAAAAAAAAAAAAAAATTAAAGTGAGAATAAATTAATTTGAATCACAAAAACGTAACGATCATGGCTCGAATTGTCTAGCAAATGCATATTTTTTTTTTCGATTTTTCTTAGAGCGTTCCAAATGAGATACAAATGTGTTTTAAACTTCTCCGATTTCATTATACGACATTTATTTTTCACTATTTATTGCATCTGACCCGAAGAGCGAAGAATATCCGACGTGCGAAGTATTTCCGGCTTTATTGTCTGCACTTGACTTTTTTTTAACTAAAAATTAAAGAAAAGGAAAAAAAGGGTTCGAAAAATGTCCAAACATTTTTTTTTCACATTTTCAAAATTGTCTTGTCTTGCGCCAAAATGTTTCTCATATTATTGTCTATCTATGTTTAAATTTTCATAAAGTTTGGATCAAAAACGAGTACTAATACTATTTTTCTATTACTGTCTCACATGAGTTTTAATGATACAGTGGTATTCAAGAAATGTATTTTTAAAAAATGTTTAAAGGAATATTCCCCGCTCTCGGGAATATTCCTATTTGCATATCACTAAACCCGATTGTTACATAAAAATTAACAAATTAAAATACAAATATAATCTAATGAAAATAAGTTTCATTGGCTTTAAAGTATTATTGAAATAATAAAAATTCAATTTTTTCGACCCACAAAACAAGATATACAATAATAATAATAATAATAATATTATATTCGAAATAAAATGAAAACAATAATGTAATGTACACAATATAACAATCGTTAATTTGTATTTGTGCCAGTCTTATTATTTTACATTTCTTTTTCTCATTCAACAAAACAATCGACTCTGAAATTTCATTGAATCAATATAGTGTGAAAACTTAAAAATGTACAAACAAATAAACAACAATTACGAATAGGTATATAAACGCGGGAAAAAACAATTTGAAGTTGTTTGCCATATTTAATGTGTTTACTATCGGTTAAACGCGAATATTATATTTTATCAATAAAATAAATAATAAACCGATAATTTGGAGTAGAAGAAAACAAATATCACATTTATGAAATACAAGAACGCAATTATTAATATTGTTATTACAATAAAGATGGTAACGGTAATAACAAGAATAAATATCATCGAATAAAAAGAAGAACCGGGGACTGTATAAAGTATTATTCAAATAAAGGGAATTCAATTTATTTGGCGTTTCGCGAAAAATGGAATTGGTACAATATAATGTATATATAATTCAATACGATTCTAATCAAATGCACAATTTTATTGTGTACACATTTTGGAGGGAGTATTCATAATTGTGTCAAGGGGAGAAATATTAAATAATAATTATTTAAAAACTAAAAATGTGAAAAGTGTGTAGAAAAATATTAATTATCATCTATTAATTTGTGTAATTTGTAATTTATTATGATATTATTTATTCTCTCGAATTTACCGATATTTTCAAATTTGTTGGTGTTCTGTGGATGGATTGTAATTGATAATCTTTTCGGCCGATTTAAATCAAAATCAAATAATTACTAGTAATTGTAATTAATTAATTTTGGTCACTACCTAATATCTAACCTTTTTCGTATTGATTTCGAGTAAGTCATGATTCGTTAAAAATAACAATCTATGAAAGTGCAGAAGTAGAAGTTTTTAGTGATGTTATCAATCTTTTTAATTATAATTCTATAGCTAACAATCAATTAATTTTACATAACACTATATACCGAATTTGTATTCCTATAAAATATTCAATTTGCTTCGTAAAAACAATACTGATAACAAAATTTAAAAAAATTATGGTTATAAATCATAATTAAGGGGTTATATATTAGTAGTATTCATATGGCCAGTTGTGTTTGCATATTCTGCTATTCAAAATTTGTATCAAAATACTCAAAAAGCTTTGTTTTAGTAACAAATTTTAGATTTTTTTCGCTATCAAGTAAATAAATGTGTATTTAAAGACTAGGAAGCTATGTGAATGATAAAAAAAAAAAAAAAGCGAAAATAAGACCAAGGGGGGAGAGAAGATATAATATCACCTCAATTTCCCTCCCCCTAAATACGCCTCTTCAGGTACACACCAGCTATTTATTTGAAGACAACATTTGTGCAAGTAAAATTTTCATACGGTTACAAGCTTTTGTCATCCGGCGTTGCCCGGAATCTAGTTTGCCAGGGCTTAGTAATATGAATGTAAATAATGTTTAAAAAAAAAAAAAATATCAGAACGCCAGGTCAAAAGTCGTAATGAATCAAAATACGCTGTATACCTTCTGTATAAGTTTTAAATTTACTGATTTATTGAAAAAATTGTACACTAAGAGATTATTTCGCTTGTATGGTATACACAAAATACTGTTTCACCATCTTAAATGATGAGTTTTAAATAATGCTTTGGGGGTTGGATTTTGAAAAGCTCTTTCTTGGTACGTTAAATATAGATCTCTGTGCAAAATTCTAAACTCTAAGTGTCTCGGGCTGTTCTTGATCGATATATCAAACTTTGAATCCCCTTTTCGTCGCTTTTGGGGTTGAATTTTGAAAAATCCTTTGTTAGTGCTCACCTATGTTGTATATCGAGGAACATCTGTGCAAAATTTCAATTCTTTAGTCCCAGCGGTTTAGTCTATGCCTCAGTGAGTCAATATAACATTTAATACATATGTATTTATTTAGTTATTTATTAATATAAACGGACGTAAGCACAGTAATAATAATATATGGTATGTGAACCCTCCCTCATACTGTTAGTTGACATAGGAATAACAAAATTCGAACCTAAGATGCATAATATAATTATAAAGTTACATAGTAGACAAAGAGAACATAATATTATAAGGTAAATAATAACAAAGAAGATATATAAAAAATAAATAACAATAATAAAAATAAAAAATAAAAAAATGAGATGTGCTAAACAAAATCAAAAGTAATAGTATATATGTTATATACATGTATGTATTATCATTTTAACAGTGAGGGGGAGGGGGAATCGTCTGATGGGGTCATTATATTATAACGTGGCGTATTGTCAGAAAACAAAATTCCAGCACAGATTCGTTTATTTTTCCGTCTAAACAACTAGGTACATTTAAACAACGGTTATGTAACAATAGCGATTTCGTTTTTAAGTACGTCGAAATTACACGAGTTTCAAACGCGTATCTATATCGTGTATTTCCACACTAATCACCGCCGTTTATGAGTGCATCATTTGTCTTCAGTTTTTTTTTTTTTTTTTTTTTTTAATTTCAGAAATTCGTACACGTAATAATATTATTATCGTTATTAACTGCGGTTTCGATTTGATTGAGCTGTTGCCATTTGTCGACATTTTTATTTTTTTTTTCCAACAACAATATTCTATTTTATTGCTTTTATAATGCCCCGTGCGCGTGAAGGTATATATAATAATAATAATAATTTAAAAACTTTTTATTGGTCTCGATTTTTTTTCTTTTTTCTGTTTTGCTCCCTTCCGATTAATAATAAATCGTCGTCGTTCACGGGTAATCGTTTGTTTTTCTACCCCCGGAAAACAAAAAAAGAAGCACGAGAAACTCGTTTTTTTTTTTTTTTTTTTTTTGATAAAACAAATAAATAAACAAAAACGCTATATATATAAATAAAGCCCTAGTCGCCGCCGTATAACGTAAACGATTATCGACTGATATTCGACTGCTTAGCGAACGCCAAATATATTATAAATTATATGTCCTCCGGTGCCTAAATACGAAGACGGATCGTCACCTCCACCCCATCCCCGTTCATCCCCGCACACGGTACTCGAGTGGAATTCAATATCTCTCCCTGGGACCTGCCATTGGCTGGCAGTGTAAGCGGCGTTTACTTTAGGTAGCAAAAAGCCGGACACGATTCTAATGATATGTGTTACGTATGTGTATGATACGAAATATGTGTTTCTTCGCTCTTCTCGGAATGTAAAATCATGTAATGCAGTTACTCTATTCTATATTGTCTAAATAAACAACATCTTATTTCCAACTCAAGCTTAGCTTACCGGAGGAAAAACGTTATCGTTTGTTTGAAAAAATAAATAAATTATTATTATTTTTATTATTATTTGAGTTTTTTTTTTTATTATTATTATCGTACGAGGTGAGTTTATTAATGTTTCGTATTTCACTCGTGTCGATATGGTTGACGGGGGGGGGGGGAGGAATATTTGGCGATCTGGTATTTTCCCGAAAACTTTCCGAACTTCAATATTCCGGCAAATCGAATATTGGCGTTTATGTACCTTAATAAACGCACATAATATTATTCAGCGGCGGCCGCGTGTATTATATTTGCTTTTCGAGGAAACGTTAAATGGTTTGTGAGTGCCCTCCCCCTCCCCGCTGAACGAGAAGAGGTAATTTTACACCACGTCAAAACGTAAATCGAGTTCGACCTTTGGAAAGGACAAAATAATATAGATTTTCACCCCGCAGGCGTACGATAATAATAATAATAATTATTATTATTATTAATGTGTTTGTGGAAACGACTTTGGGCCGCGGCGACCGTATCCAACGACCGTTCAACTATTATTTTGGGCAAATCGGTATTTTTGATTGGGTATTGCAGCGGCGGCGGCGGCGGCACCAAATAAATACGAGAGAAGAGTAGGTATTATTATTTATACGCGGAATTCGCGTTTTATTTATGAACGCCGGTCTCCGGAGGAGAAAGAGGGAGGGAGAGAGAGAGAGAGAGAGAGAGAGAAATCGCTCTATAGAATTTTCGTATCGAAGAACGTTATTATTATTTCGAAATAAAAATCGGTTTCCACGCGCGAATAGGTAGTCGCCGCTAAAATAACACAATATTTAATAATGATGACGTGTGATGACGTGTGAGAAATCGAACGAATTAGTTTTCACCACTTCTCCATCGTCTCTCCCCCTTTTTCCGGCACCGTCATTCGTTTCGATTTCGTATATAATATTTAGCATTGTGTTCCGAGAAATTTATTTCGTTCGGAGTGTCGAATAACGTTGCTCCGCGATGCGTTTATAATAATAATAATGATAATAATCATAATATAACGAAGAAGAAGAAGAGGAAACATTTCAAAAAAAATATTTTATTTGACTAGAAAACTCAAGATGTGAAATTTTTGTAAATTTGGAAAATTTGATAAATTTTAATTATTCTAACAACATAGCCGTAAGGGGACATTTAAATAATATTTCTTCTCCCCCATTGCATTAATATAATAAAATAATTAAGACATTGTTTTTTTTTTTTTTTTTATGTAAAAATATTTTCTCACCAAATTTTCTTCCTTTTTCACAGTTTTCGATAGAATTTAAAACTAGCAGAGTAAAAAATAATAAACTTCATAATTTTTACGTAAAATCGTCTCGTGAAATAAACATAATTATAAAAACTCTCAGTATCTAAAATTATTAATTATAATTTATTAAAATTATTTTAAAATAATAATATTTTCCTATCTATTTTACTGGAACGTTTAATATCAATAATTGATGTTTCATTATTTATTTATGTACACAAGATTGATATCAATCATTATGTAAAATAAATGATTATTTTATTACTACACACACACACACACACACACACATACAAGTTTATACAATAATATGTCCTTTTTTTGCTGCGTTTGTCTACTTCAGGAAGCAATTTTTTATAATACATGTAACACTGTACTGTGAAACATATGTTAAATTGCGAAGTACAAACAAATTACAGAATTTGAAGTCTAAAAATAAGGAAACATTTATAAAAATAGAAATGGACAAATACAAAAATAATGAAATTACTAAATTAGAATTTATAAAATATATTTGTTGCAAATTTTCACCTCAATAAAAAATTAATACATACCTAACTATTATACTTATAAAAAAAGAAAAATTTACCAATTGAAAAACTGTATTATTATTATATTACTTATTATTATTTTTTATTTTTTATTATATTATTTATTATTATTTTTATAAAATAAGAAAAATTGACGAATTGAAAAACTGTATAGTTATTGTATTATTTTTTATTTAAAGAAAAATTGCGGAATTGAAATATGTATTCTTATTATATTACTTATTATTATTTTTATTTATTTTAATGACATTCATGACAAAAGCTATAATTTTTAACCATTTTTATTATATTATTTATTATTATATTAATAAAAAAAGAAAAATTGCCGAATTGAAAAACTTTATGGTTATTATATTACTTATTATTATTTTTTTTTAATTTTTACAAAATGGGAAGGAAAATTGAAAATGTTTTTTACGGATATACCCGGGAACCAATTCGGATACACCGATTTTTTTTCATTGACTTATTTGTTTTCACTGGCTATTTTAGTTTTTCAATAATGCTTTTTTTTTTTTTTCTCGAGATGATAAATTATTTTAAAACAGCTCGGTGAAATTTCAAAAACGACCTAGTTCAAAGCTCGCTCGTTCGGGGGGGGGGAGGGACGCCGAAATGTCGCGGCCGGTGCAACGGATAATGGGTTCGTCATCGTAACGACGATACAGGATAGACGATCGATCGCGGATTATGCATGATAATATTATAATCCCGAAGAGCAATTTTTATTTTTTTTTTATCTTTTTTCCTCTCCAAACCCAAACCCGACGTGACGCCGTTGTCGCATATAAAATTATAATAGACCCCGTGTGCGGATCGCAAGGCTGCTGCGTCACCAAAAATCTGTTCACTCGATATAGGTCTTCGGTGTAACAAAAAAAAAAAAAACCGTCCCTTTAGCCCTTTGACCGGTCGTACGTATATAGCATTATTATTATTATTATTATTATTATTACTGCACGACGCGAGTGTCGACGCGGTTCAAGGATATTCAAAATGGCGGCTACCGTTCCGAGCAGAGAAAACGGTTGACAATTTGCATAGTGACGACACACTAGCCAGCCGATTTCAGGGTAAGTTTTCAGTGGTATGCGCGTGCGTTTCACGGGTGCGACTAAGGGGTGCACAGGAGTCTTGTACACCCCGAGCGTAAAATGTGCACCCCCAAAAAATAAATACCCTATTGTCTGTTACAATTCGATTGTTTTTTTTTTTTTTTTTTTTTTGAGTAAATATTGTCAATTATTTAGCAACATTTATGTTCCATGCTGTATAAATATTTATTGAAAAAAGTCACTTATCAGTAGTGCATTATATATATATATATATATATATACAAAAAATAATAAAAAAGAAATAAGTACTTATTATCATTTAATAATTACATAATACATAATTTATTATATTATTACAATCGATGATATTGCCTATTATTTAAGCAGTTATAAATTTCGTGTTTAAAATGATACAGAGGTTTCTACCATTTCGAATTTAAATCATATTAAATAAAAACTAATAAAAAGTAGCTCAATTGAACTTATAAAAATTTTACTCAGGTAGGTATAAATTTTTTTTCGTATTTTCAAAATTTTTTTGTGCCAAAATCAATTTTATATTATTTTCGATCTGTGTTTAAATTTTCATAAAATTTGGATCAAAAAATGATCGGTTTTTCGAATCGTTTTTGTCAAATTTTGGGTAGTTTTTTTCAAAAAAAAAAATTAAAGAATTGACAAATTCAAAAAATTACCTATTTAAAGTATAATCTAGAGGAAAATCTGGTTTCAAAAAGTTATTGCTCGAAACTTTTAGACAAGTATTTCTATACGAAAAGTTGTACACAGAAAAAAAAAATAAAAAAGCCGGACATACTTCGCACGATGGGTGGTATTCTTTTGACGGGCGTATTAAATTTTAAAGAAACGATAAATCATTTCTTCAGTAAAACGATTCTTAACAAAGGAAGTTAATAAAAAAAAAAAAATGTTCAAAAAATGTCCAAAATTTTTTTTCACATTTTCAAAATTTTCTTGCGCCAAAATCTTTTATATAGGATTTTCTATTTGTTTAAATTTTCATAAAATTCTGATCAAAAAATTATGGTTTTTCTGAGTCGTTTTTTTCAAATTTTGGATAGTTTTTTCCAAAAAAAAAAATTGAAGAATTGAGAAATTCAAAAAATGACCTCTCTAAA
>JAIPRM010004723.1:0-22246 GCA_025469315.1 Stegophylla sp. TES_Ste_2020 | reverse complement strand
TTTTGAATTTCTCAATTCTTCAATTTTTTTTTTTTTGGAAAAAACTACCCAAAATTTGACAAAAACGACTCGGAAACCATCATTTTTTGATCAGAATTTTATGAAAATTTAAACATAGATAGAAAATTCTATAAAAAAGATTTTGGCGCAAGAAAATTTTGAAAATGTGAAAAAAAATTTTAGACATTTTTTTTTTTCTTATATTATTAACTTCCTTCGTTCAGAATCGTTTTACTGAAGAAATGATTTATCGTTTCTTCAAAATTTAATACGCTCGTCAAGAGAATACCACCCGTCGTGCGAAGTATGTCCCGGCTTTTTTCATCCGAATTTTATGAAAATTTAAACATAGATCATATAAGAAAGATTTTGAAAATGTGAAAAAAAAAATTTAGGGACATTTTTTTTTAAAATTATTAACTTCCCTCGTTCAGAATCGTTTTATCGAAGAAATGATTTATTGTTTCTTTAAAATTAAATACACCCATCAAGCAAAGTACGTCCGGCTTTTTTCGCCGTTAAGATCGTAATAATAATCAGTGGTGTGGCGAGGAAAATAATATTTGTGGAAGGGGAAGGCGTTTAATTTGCAATTTTATTATTCTCATTACTGCACAGAAAAGCGCATTATTAAATAAATCCAAACATACCTTTATAATACTTTAAATAGTGAATTACGAACTTACTACTTATCAAAGATAAATTATTCTTATACAGTTTGAAACATTTAACTATACTTACAATTATTTAATCGAAAATAAATTCGCTTCAGTACGTAATAATAATAAAGCATGTTTTCAGATTGTATTATTGTCATCGTATTTTAAAAACGTAATTATTAGAAATTCTTGACAGTTAACGAAAATTTAAATACAAATAGATAATAATATGATAAATATTTTGGCGCGAAAAGTATCTGACCCGATTTATTTTACCAATTTGTGAACCCAGCAACTTAAGTAATAAACAATTACTTTTATCGTTTTTTAAGGAAAACTAATTAATAGTGATTTAATCAATTGAAAGAAAATAAATAATTTGGTTACGAGGCTTATTTTTAAATAAATTCTGTTCAAAAATATATAAAACTTTAAAAATCTTTATTTCATATACCTAATCATAACTTATTAAAACTTAAATAATATCCTCCCCCTCCCCGCAATGAAGTTAGTAGATAGAAAATAAAAACAAATGTCAAGAGAGATTAATATCAACTGTTTAATTAGATGGCAAAAATAATTTTGTAAATCAATAATAAAGCCATTTTTCAATAAGTAGTTAATTAAAATATTCAAAATAAAAATAAATATATTGTTTCATTAAGTATGTAAGTTGATCCTATGAAAATTGCAAGTTTGTTAGATTCACAATTATATCCAGTTGGCAAATTTAATTTTTACAATAAGCAGTAAGTATATTAATTATTTCCATAATATTGAATTCATTTAAGAACTGAAGAATGTTTAATTTCCTCAAATGATAAGGAGATATAATAAAAATTTTAAATATGGCACTTTTTTGTTTGTTGAGATTATTAGAATATTCAGTTACTACAGTGGTTCTCAACCTTTTCTATACTACACCCCCTTTTGTAGATTTTCAAAAATCTCGCCCTTCTTTTCAACAGATAGAAACAATGTATCTCATATTTTGTATACTTTATAAATGAACTGTACAATATTCGGCGGAATGTGAACTTTTTTTATTAATAATAATAATTATAAAATATAAATAACGGTAAATAATGTAATGGAATAATCAATTAACAAGAATATTTATAGTAAAACATAAATATAAAATAATAATGGTACATTTTGTTTAAAGACAACACTAATTGTAATTTTTATCCGTTATTGATTTCCGATGACTGTCGTTTTAAATTTTTTCTCAATATACAAATTTCACTCTGCTTGCACCTCCCCAGCAATGTGTACACGCCTCTCAAGGGGGACACGTCTCCCAGGTTGGGAAACACTAGTTTCTATAACTGTTAAATTAAACTTTATCCTGAACACTTTTTGTATAGGTTACATTTTGTCTTCCAAATAATAAATAAGATAATCTATAAGACACTTGTATAGGATTAATTATTATAACACAAAACAATGTTATTTAAAATATTTATTTACAATTTAAAAATCAAATTAAAAAAAAAAAGTTTGAAATTGTTGTATAAAAAACAAAATCTTTCCATGAAAACAATGAAACACTGCCAATATATTAGCAACTGTTTAAATAAATCTTCATTATATCATGTTATTAAATAATCAATCAATATATATATCAATCTATAAAAATAAATCAAATAATCCATTTACACATATTTTTTTCAATTTGCTGGTAAGTAAAATATAATAAAGCATTGTGTACTGTCATATAAAATATTACACCAAATTAGTAATCTACTTATGATAATATAGTATAACCTCCATTAACAGTCATCTCTTTGCTAAAATATAAGTATCCTATAGAACAGCAGCTCAACCATAGGGTCAAGTCCCAATTTTGGGTCGTGAATAATTTTGAATGGGTCTCTAACAATTTACAACTTTGATATAAAATTTAAATTTTGAACTAACAATGTGAAATAATTTTAAAAATAATTAATAAACTTTTTTTTGCAAATTTTTTGATAAACAAGCTTATAATTTATCATTTTGGACGTTGGTCTTATATAAATACACAGAGAGTAATAGTATCTTTTAGTTAAGATAGTTAAAAAAAATTAAGTAGGTGTGGGAAGACGGATAGCTCCCCAAAGAAATTATTTTCAAAAAGGTCGCAAGAAAAATTAGGTAAATACCTCGGGTCGCCAATATATAAAGGCTGAAAACCACTGTTATAAAACAATGGTTTTTAGCTGGGGGGAGGGGTCGTGAATAATAATTTAGGAGACAACTCAAAATTTTTTATGTAAAAATATATTATAAAAATAAATAACTTAGTTTAATTACTTGTGGAAATACAATAATATGCCAAATAGGCGTATATTACGTGTAACGTTATTTTATCTGACGATGGATTGTCAACTGGTCAGAAAAATATTCATATAAATATGGGAATTATTGAACATTATTTTGTTTTTAAGAAGAGGTAACTAAAAATAAAAATCAGGGGCTGTGAATAAAAAAAGGTTGAAAACTACTGCTATAGAATACAGAAAATATTAAAATTATTTTTTGTCACCTTATCAATTATTTTTTAAGTAGTCAATGTCAACTGAAAGCTATTTTAAATGCATAGTTTGACATCAAAATAAAAACATTTATCTGTAACTGAAAAAATCAAGCAGTTAGATTTTTCATTAAAAAAAAAAAAAACTTAAGTGAATGTGCATTGTACAGTAAAAAATTAGGAAAAAAGTTCCAATATTTTAGGTGAAATACGTAAAGTAAAATATGTTGGTGTAAGGATTGTTTTCAACCTTAACATAAAAGTGTCAAACAGTAGCTTAATTCGCTACCTAAAATACTTTCATCAATAGTTTATTCTACATTATTAAATGTATTATTTAATAATGTTTCAAAAGACTTAATTAAAATATTTGTGCCTTAGCAGATAAATTTGGAATAGGGAGGATTCACAAGCTATTGATTTTATAAGGAAAGAAAGTTTTAAAATTATGGAAATGACCAAATGAAAAACACAAAACAAAAACGCATCAACAATATTAAATGATGCTGCTTACAAATGGTTTTCTGAAATTCGTTCTAATAATATTTCAATCAGTGGAACAATAGACAAGAAGAGGCTTTATAAGTAAAAAACTTGAAGTTGAACATTTTAAAACATCAAATAGATGATAAATTTTAATTGTATTACTATATATATATATATATATATAAATATGTATGTTGTTCGTGGCAAAAGTTAATTGGTTGACACAAAAACAGTAGACAAAATGACATATGAAAGTCAAAAAATTAATTCTTTTTGTGATCCCCAAAATATTTTTGATGCGGATGAAATAGAATTTTTTTATAAAGTCAATGGAAAATTTTAAATAATGATCATTTAGTCCCTTCAATGACTGTTATATGGAAGTTATACTGTACAAAAATATTGATACAGCACATGTCACAAAAAAATATGAACTTACAGTAGCACCCAAAGTGAAAAATTTATAGGAATTCAGGTTAGGCTAAACGTATTAGTTTTAGAAATTCTGTATCCATGTGTTTAGTACTAATGAACCCTATGTAAAAATTATCATGAAGCATGCTACAATAGAGTACATGATTTTGTGAAGCATGCAAAGTTATTCTAAACATAAAGTATATTTATATCTAGATATTACAGGTACATTTAAGTTTTAAACTGTATGTGTAGTTTACCATTCTTCTTCAACTTCAACCATTGTAGAAGTTGTTTCAACATTCTAAAAGAGAAAAAAAAAATTAATAATAATTATTCATAATATCAAAAATAACTAAATCAAAATTTATTAAAAATCAGTAATAACTATAACTATAACAGTTTTAAAAATATTTAAACATTAATTTATCTGTGTAACTTATTAGTTTATAATTAAATTAATTTTTCAGTTTACCTGTCTTATATCATTGAAATCATCAACAGTCGGTGTAGTATAAGTACATTCGGCAATGTCATTCAACCATGATGGAATCTCCTGCTCTGCCTACATTTTTTTTAAAATTAGTATTATTTTTGGTACTAAATAAATCAAATGAGTGATATATTTGAAATTTAAAAAGGTTAAATGTGTTAATACATTATTATTAATACTATAATTTTAGTATAAAAATATTTTAAATATTATAGATTTTTATTTATATAAGGTTAAAACACCCCAAAGGGATAATGAGAACAGTTATTAAATTGACTTTGATTTTTCTTTTGATTCATAATTTAAATTAAAAAAGGCCAGACAGACTTTGCACCATGAATATACTTCACTTGTTGGGTGAGATATTCTAGGTAGATATATTTAATTTTAAAGAAACGATAAAGCATTTCTTCATTAAAAACAATTCTGAGGTTCAGTTATAATCAATAACCACGTAACAATAATCACTATGTTACTATAGTTTCATAGTAGCCATGGTTACCATATTCGCCATAGTTACCATGAGGAAATTTGATAGCAGAAAACATATCACAATAATATGAATGCCAAAATTTGAAATGTTTATAATGTTGAAATTCATTAGCACTTGGTGCGGTAAAAATTAGTGAACACCATAGTTATGATAAATAATT
Organism: Stegophylla sp. TES_Ste_2020; assembly: GCA_025469315.1. NCBI lineage: Eukaryota > Metazoa > Arthropoda > Insecta > Hemiptera > Aphididae > Stegophylla > Stegophylla sp. TES_Ste_2020. Next base: position 17,026 of record JAIPRM010004723.1, on the reverse strand, counting down.
GAGAAATTTGAAAATGACCTCTTTAAAGTACCATCTGGGTGTATTTTTGCATCTAGGAAGTTACTAATTGAAACTTTTGAATAAGTATTTCCATACTTTTGTATAAGTGTTTACAGAAGAAAAAATATGAATATCATCATAAGCTTCTTCGACTCTGCTCAGAATGTAAAATATTAAGCAAGATATTTAAATCTTATTCATAAATTAATATTTTTTCTTTGCAATGTTACCTTTTTAAGAGAACTAATTAATGCAGATGCAAATGGACCATCACTCTCTGGATCAAAAAATGAGATAGCTTTTCCAGGATTTCCTAATCTACCAGTACGTCCAATCCGATGAACATAGTCATCAATTGCTTTTGGTAGATCATAGTTAATTACACAAGTAACGCCTTTTATGTCTATGTGGAAAAATTCATTCATATAAAAAAATATTAATTATAATTTGTGTTTAAAAAATATAAGTTGTTAAATAAATACCTAATCCTCTAGCTGCAACAGAAGTAGCTACAAGAATTTTCATTTTCTTTGTTTTGAAATCTCTTAATGCCTGTTCTCGTTCAGGTTGTTCCCGATCACCATGCATACTTGTAGTTGGGTAATCCATTTGACTAAGATATGCAGCAGTATAATCTGCAATCCTTTTTTGTTCGACAAACACTATTGTACCTTGACAATCGTCTATGATTTGAAAAATACATAATTTATTTAAAATGATAAATACTCTAAATTATTTTTAAACATAATTATTTTTATTAACTGAAGTAACATTATGAGATAAGCTAATACATTATATTATATAGGAAAGTATGATACTTTTCTATGTCTATCCTCTTATTTTTTATTTTTTTAGGTTGTACTTCCGAATACAGCCTTCCATCAAATAAGTTGTAACTTCGTATGTAGGATCAATATGTGATGCTGATGACAAATCTGACCACCAAAATGAGCGCGACCCTAAATAAATCGATATATTGAATGTCAAAAATCGAAAAATTCAATTTTTCGATTTTTAAAAAAGTTGAGGTATTATTTCAGTATATACATGTCCGATCCACTCAGCAAAATATCATCGATTATCAAGCAGAAATTTCCCCACGTTGCACAGCAAGCCGAGGATATTTTTGATTTGTGGAGCGAAGTGGAGTTGACCAAACACCCGGAGAACTAACCTACACTTATATATTACATGTATTTTGTTATTTGTAAAATTGAACTTCAAATTTTCGAAAAGTCAACTTTCGATATATTGATTTATTTAGGGTTGCGCTCATTTTGGTAGTCAGATTTGTCATCAACATCACATATTATCCCAATATACAAAGTTACAGCTTATTTGATAGAAGGCTATATTCGAAGTATATCCATTTATACAGTGATTGGTAATTAAACCAATAAATTAATTTAAAATGAAGTACACTAAGAAGCGTTTTTTAAATCATTTTAAATAATGCAAATACATATTATAAATTATTTTTATTTAGATTAAATAATAAAGTAAAACCTGTTTAAGGATTATTTAGGTACCAATCTCCCAAAAGATCATTTCTTTTTTTAATTACAATTTTGTCTTCAATAAATTTTATTTCATACAGTTAATCAAAACTTGTGCCCACCATTAATTTCTTGCACGTATTTCTTTTGGTTTGTTATAAAGGTAAAATTATATATTGATAAAACATACTTGTAAATTAATATGTTATACACAAAAATATATTTTTAAATTCGGAAAAGATTTTTTTCAACGAAGAATATTTAAATACTTCATGTTTACTTAGATTTTTTATCAAATATTAGATTATAAGTTTTTAGTTCTCTTTTAGATCTGATCACTTAATACTGAATTAAATCATACCCATTTCTTTAAGGATTTTGACTAATGCTGACTTTTTTTCAAATCTGGTAACTTTTTCAACAGTTTGTTTAATATCTTTACACGCTCCACCAGTTTCTCCAACAGCAACTAATAGATAATCAGGTTTTAAGTAAGAAGTTGCCATTTCTTGTATTTCACTTGGGAATGTAGCAGAAAACATAAGTGTTTGCCTTAGATCCTAGAAAAATATAAATAATAATACATATTATGAAGTAATAACAAAGTACTTCTATGTTATGGAATAATGTTATAATTTATAAGTTTTGGATCAGAATACTTTTTGAAATTTTTCAATATGATGTACAAACAAATACGTCAAATTGAAAATCCTATCAAGAATATTACTCGTAGTGAATTATTTATAATATAAGCATTTATTGGGTTTAAGGATCTCAGATTTATCAAAAACATAAAAAAAATATTCTATTGAACTTCAATTATTTACTTAAATTTTTCAACTTCAAATAAATATTAAAAATAAAGGAACAAAACAAATCTTAAACAGATATATGAAACACATTTATTTTAGAAAATATAAAATGTATATATATATATACATACACACACAAATAAAATACATACATTGATTTCAAATTTGTATAAATCTTAATAAAAAAAAGAAAAATATTTAATTGATTTTTTGATTGAGGTTTTATCAGAGGTTCATTAAAATTCTTATATCAATAATATACTTAGATATTAAGTACTTACATTTGGAGGCATAGATGGATGATTTAATACTTTTTCTATATCTGGTTTAAAGCCCATATCTAACATTCTATCTGCTTCATCTAAAACGAAGAATTTAACTGAAGTGAAGGTAATAATACCTTGTTCAACAAAATGATTTAGACGTCCTGGAGTAGCAGTTAATATATGTACTCCTTGCTATACATAAATAAACATATATTTGTTAATACAATTAGGGAATTTATTTTTCAACTGTTAAATTGTCGTTACCTCAAGTAATTTTCTCATTTGATGAGCAACATTTGTACCTCCATATGCAAATTCATTTTTGATATGAGTTCCTTTGCTCAAAAAATATACACATTCACTAATTTGTTTTACTAATTCTCTTGTAGGTGCCATTATAACTACTTGTGGTTCACAATGGTGTTGGTCAAAGTTTAATTGTGATGGTTGATCTAGTAAATTGTGTAGAATAGGTAAAACAAAAGCAGCCTAAAAAAAAAAAAATAGTCAGAATATATTTTTTATAAAATTGTAAGGTATAAAATTAAAATCAACTTACAGTTTTCCCTGAACCAGTCTGAGCACTAGCCATCAAATCTCTACCAGCAATAATAATAGGTATGGCATAATTTTGAATTGGAGTTGGTGTAGAATATTTCATAGCAGATAAGTTTTCTAACAAAATACTACGCAAACCAGAAGTAGGAAACGATGTCATACTTTTGGGGGGATCATTTCCACTCACTTTCACTTCAATTTTGTCAAATGTCTCAAAATTTTTACCAGCTTCGACTCCAGAAAAAGATTCATCTTCAAACCCTTGGGGAACGTACATATTTGGACCTTTAACTTTTTCCTTTTCAAATGTTTTAGGACCATCTTCATAATTTTCATTCCAACCACCATTTGAATCTTCTCTAAATGTTCCTCCTCTACCACGATGTTGTCCTCGACCACGGCCACGGCCACGTCCACGACCACGATAACTTGGAATAGGATTATCACCTTGATTGTTATAATAATTATAATCATTCCCTGATGATTCACGTTCATTGTTGTATCTCCTGGTACCTTGACCACCATTTTGTTGATAATTATTTGAAGAATCATAACCACTGGAATAATTTGATTTATTAAATCCTCCACGGCTTTTCCGATAACCTGAATTATCGTTATAATCATGGTTTTGCGTTGTACCCTGATCATCCCAAGATTCTTGAGCATTATCATTATAATTATGGCGAGTCTCTTGATATTCTGTTCCCTCGTTTATTGTTGAATTATTAAACCTGTCGACTAAATTTTGATCATAGTTATCATTATTGGATGAAGTATCTTTATGTTCACTCCTCCAATCATTATTTGTGGACTGGTTTGTTTCATAAGTACTCGATGAATCAACTGCATTCTTTGTGGACTGGTTTGTTTCATAAGTAACTTCCATGGTGAAAATATCTACAATTACATAACATACAAAAATATAGAGTGGTTTTAATATTTAATAGTAAATTTGATTCTAAATACTAATTAAAAATAGTATTTAAATAAATACCAAAACTATACAAATATTATTAAAATAAATTCATCAAACTTTAAGTTTTTAAATTTTAGTACAAAAGTAATTTCATTTGAATAGATATATGAAATAAACTGTAATTAATAATAGTATTTTAAAGTTTAATTTATACGTACATGTACTCATATTACTTAATAAAAACCCTAGTCATAACATGACAATGTAAAATGTTCATGAAAATTTCATAAATAAATTAATCAGGTCCAAAAAAAGCTGGACATACTTTCGCTCCTCGGGTAAGACTTGGTGTGTATGTTAAATTTTAAAGAAACGATAAATCATTTCTTCAGTAAAAAGATTCAGAGAGCTTCAGTTAATATAAGACAATTATGTTAAAAAATTAGTTTATTTTTATTAAAAAAAATACATTTTTACTCAACCAGTTTTATATTCCAATTTAAAATTGGAATTCTTAATTAAATTAAGAACAGGAAAAAAACACAAAAATTTTTTTCTTTACATTTTCAAAATTTCTTTTTACCAAAACATTTTCTATTTATTACTGTCTATCTATATTAAAATTTTCATATAGTTTGGATTATATAAGAAAAAAGTTTTAAAACTGTTTTTATTAAATTCTTAAAATTTCTTATTTAATAAATTAAAGCTAGAATTTTTACTTAACAACCAAATAAATGTAAAGCTAAATTAAGAAAACAATAATATGAACAATATGAATGATGATACCCATATTATAAAACTAGAACAATAAATAATTTACTAAACTAAAAATACATTTAAAACTTAATGGGACTTAGGGCATCGCCACACAACAGTTTTTTTCACCATTCCCTCCAAACAGTTTTACCGCCGAAATCATAAAATCATTCCAGTCATAGCCTCACAATAGAGCATCATTTTATACTGTTCGCTCATATTTTTTATTTGGTCTTAACGTAAAATAATTTATTATATTCTACTCATTATTTTTTCAATTCTGAACAAAATGAAGAAGTTAGTGTTTTTAGAATGATGTTTATTTTTCTTTTTTTTTTTCTGTGTATAATTTTTCATATAGAAATACTTGTCCAAAAGTTTCGATCAATAACTTTTTGAAACCGGATTTGTCTCTAGATTGTACTTTAGATAGGTCATTTTTTGAATTTCTCGATTCTTCAATTTTTGTTTTGGAAAAAACTACACAAAATTTGACAAAGAAGATTTGGAAACCATAATTTTTCAATCCAAACATAGATAGACAATATTATAAGAAACATTATGAGGCAAGAAAATTTTGAAAATGTGAAAAAAAAATTTGGACATTTTTTTTTCTCATTAAATATTTTTTCTTTTATTTATTAGACAATAAAAAGTAAAGTTAAGCGAAGTTAAGTTAAGTAAATTATATATAAGAAAGCTGGACAAACTTCACACCACGGATATTCTTTGCTTTTCTGGTCAGATACTCGTGGTGGGTGTGTTGCAAATAATGACTATAATATTATTCTTTAAATTATTAACTTCTTTCATTCAGAATCGTCTTATTGATTGATATAATTTATCGTTTCTTTAAAATTTTACATACCTATCAAGAATATCTATCCCGAAGAGCGAAGAACATCAGCGATGAGAAGTATGTCCGACTTTTTTAAATTGTTTTTTTTTTTCATTATAATACAATTAATCATATATAAGTCTAAGTACATTATACATCATTATTCATATATACACTTTCTATAAATACTCATATTTTTCAACTTCAATAATTCAATTTTCAATGTCAACCATTAATTTAACCTCGACGGCGTAGGTTAGTTCACCGGGTGTTTGGTCAACTTGTTAAGTTATACATTGAGAGAAAATCACAATAATTATTGAATAGTTGTTGGGCCGGTCAATATTTTACCTTACCCTAGAAATAAGAGCGAATTTGAGGAGGGGCGATCGCCCCCACCTTGGACTTTTTTCTCAGATTCCCCTGTCAGCCTAGTAGTAAGCTCAAAGTGGCTTGTGGTAATTGGTGTGTACTGTGTGCAATTAAAATTCATATTTTAGTAGTAATTATTAACTTATCCAATTCATATTTTACATAAAAACTAGATTAATATTGAGAATATGGATAAAAGTTTTGAAGTATCTACATGTTTGGATGATAATGTGCAGCACAGAGTTTTTGATACATAGAGAATTTGAATGAGATGGTACTTTAAAGATGTAATTTTTCAAAAAACAAGGGGAAAACCTCAACTTTGAGTAAAAATAGTAAAATGTTTTTCATGAAATTGATTTAAGTAATTAAGTTGTAATTCTGAAATGAAGAGTAGTCGAAACTTTAAATTCTTAATTATAGACGGATATATTTTCTTTACTAAAATATTTTTCAAGTGCTGTTCTACCCATGTTGGAATTTTTTATAGAATGTCATTATGAATAATTGTTATAGGTGTTGAAAATATAATTAGGTACAGCTAAAATTACATAATTTAAAGTATGACTGATTTATTTCATATCCTCAATTTATTGCTTTAAAGATTTAACATTATATAGGTAATTATTTACTCATCCATAAGTATAGATACTTGTATTCATAATTTTGCTAAAATTGTATGAATCAATTTTAAAATATATCAAAATTGAAAATTTTCATGAATAATTAAATAAACATAGATTATATTATTATTAAATTGTTAACATACAAAACTCAAAGTAATTGTCTTGTATAATAAACTGCAGCTCTCCTCAGAATTGTTTATTGAAAGTTCCTTTAAACACCAATTTGTACCACTAAAGAAACAAAGAATACCTATGGGCCATGGTATGAAGTTCCTCAGAGTTATTTTAATAACCCAAAACAATGCATTTCATAAAATGCAAGTATTAAATTTAAAATGAGAAAGATAATATTTAAGCATATAATAATATAAATTAAATTTACATCAAGATGAAAACATTTTTGTATGAAAAGGATGTTTTTCTTTTGCTATATATCAGTATAGCATTAATGTACCTATTTTAAAATAAATAAATAATATATGAACCTGAAAGATTATCAATAATCTAGAATGATAAAATGACAACTGGAAACAACACAATGTTGTACAACAACAATGTCCACTGCTGAAGATGGTAAGAACAATTAATATAAAAAATAAGTTAAATAAACAACCATCAACAAAGAGAGATTCGTTGACCTGATTCAAATTCAATGAATTTTGAACTGTAATTTAAAAGAAAAACTGTTACTGCAAAAATGTATTATTGCAAACACAATAACTAATAACTTATAGTACCTATTTGGTTATTATAGTAATAAAGATACAAACTACGAAACACGACATTCTACAATAAAACGCATGGTTTGCACTCGACACTCAAACCACATTTTCAAATGTTTGAATACAATGCAACAAGGAATTCATGGCAACAAATCCACGATTAGGTTATATTAAGACAAAATTCTAAGAAAAAAAAATGATACTGATAAGAAAAACAGTATCACATCACATGAATGTTTAACATGATAAAAAGCCAAAAGCCGGTCAACTTCATAAATAATACAGAAATTGGTCAGTTTACAAAAAAAAAAAAAATAATAATAATAATTGATTACATTTATTTTACTCTACGGATCAACAACTACCAAAGAGTTCTATAGGTATTCAATAATTAATTCCTAGATCAATTAAGATCTGATCAGAGTTTAAATTCCAACCAAATGACGAAAAAACATATTATGTAAAATCAAAATCATAGAATACTATGATAGAATCGTGTAAATTACAGATTTAAATAACGTAAAATGTGTAATGTTGTTAACGTGTCTTTTATGTTCAATTCTTTGTTTCTTTAGTATTGAAACGAATTCATATTAACAAACAATGATTTGTAAATTTGGTATTGTAACATCAAAATATTTCACAAATACTTTATAAAACTTACCTACTGTTTAATTTTTTTCTGACAAACAATTTAAATACAGTTAAAACTACATAATGATGAAATATATTTATTATCTGCTTGATTTTTTTTAAATTATTATTATTTTAAATATATACAAAGTAAAATCTAATGAAAATTAAACGCGAAGAAACCACTTTATTTTTTTAAAAAAAAAACGATAACTTAATATTAAAAAAAAGAAAATATATATTTTTTTAATGTTGGTATGTAAATTTGTACTATTTGGCCTGTGCCCTGCAATCAGTATATTATTATATATATATAAGAATTCTCTAGTTTAGAGTAATGGAGTTGTGACATTACATTTTTTTTGGGTGATACCACAGATTATATGAAAATATTAAATAAGTATAATTTTAATATAATTTGTGGTGGGTACTGATTACAGATACTGTTTTTTGCTTACTCTTCTACTAAAAACTCTAAATGTTAAAATTACTTATAATATTATGTATTATAAATATAACTATAAGTGTTGATCGAAAACAAAAAAATTATTTTTTTCATGAAAGTTTAATCTTATAGAACTGCCGAATAAAAATTGAATAGTTCAGAAAGAAATTGGCAAACGAACGTAACAATTTTCATGTAATTTTTAACTAAATTTATACAAAAATATTGGGTACAAATTTAGCAAAAATCAACCAGTTTTTAATAATAATATTTACCTGATAAAAACCCAAAATGGTGGTACCTAATTACTCGTAAATTTATAATTTTCTATATCGTTAATTGTTTAAAAATGTTTTTTTTAAATAGATAATTATCAAATTTTCATTTACAGCACGTATCAGTCACTAGCATTTCGTAATGGAAAAATTAATAACTAAATACGTGCTTACTGCTTATACTATACAGTTATATACTAATAATTAATATTATACATTATACACTAACCTTGACCCTCAACTGTAATCCCACGAACGCTGCACTTGCAGCAACAGGGTAATATTATGCTCTAAAATCGAAGAAGCAACCGGTGGCTGTATAGAGTGATAAAGAAGTGGAGTACACAGACGAACGTCTCACTCTAGGCAATGGTCTCTGCCAGCATCCATTTTGGCATTCGATGCGCACGCTATCTGGCGATATATATATTATAATGTTTGATAGTAATTTAAATTATGAATTTCAAATACCTATCTATTTTAGTATTTTAAACAGGGGCGGCGCGAAAGGGTGTAGAATGAATCAATTGCTTCATGGTCAAAATGGATGGGTGGGTAATGGTGTACTGATGACTTCAGGAAACACTGCATGATAATATGATCAATTATTTCATTTCATGAATGTCTAATGAATACTATAATATAAATAAATGAATTGATTGCAATATATCAGCTAAAATGGTTTGCTAGCATAATATTAATTTACATTTTACTAATATAATAAGTATTAAATAAGTAATAATAATATGTAAAAACGTCAACTATATACAACAACACTAGGTGGAGGCTTGGGGGTGATTAGCACCCACAAATATTTTTTTAGCTCCCTCAAATTATTTGATTGATTTTTCACACGTGTGAATTAATTTATTGTGGGCTGTAATGACCCATTTTATAAAAACATAAATATTTTTTTTTCTCATCAGTTTTGAAAAAAATAATAAATATATACAAATAGTATATTCTTTTTAGACTCTGAGTGGAGCAAAGAATGTATTGGTTTTACAAATCTGTGTGTGATAATTTTCTTTTTCCCCCGTAAGTATGTAATCACGAGTTCGGGTAGAAATACTGGTCCAAAATTTCGATCAGTAACTCTGTAGATCGGAAATGTTGTCTAGTTGGTACTTTATTTTTCAAAATTCTCAATACTTTTTCTAAGCGGTAAAAAACGTCATAACCTGAATTTTCATAAATTCGATTTTGCTTTTTAAACATAACTTCAAAAATAATGGAGCTAGATAGTTGAAACTTTCACCAACTACTAAAAATAGTCACGTTTACACCTCATACAATTTTCAAAAACGTTAGACCAATTTTGAGATAAGTACAGAACTTTGAAAATATTGGAAATTCCTCGTTTTTTTTTTTAAGTTTTTAATTCATAAAATTTTAACATCTGAAAATATAATACAAACATACTTATGAATACTGGAAAAATCTTAGAAACCGTAAGTCAAGTTTTTGTTTTATAACTATTTAAAGTTGACATTTTGACGGAATTCATTAGTTTTACTTAAAATTACAAGCGGAAATATTTTTAGATTTTGAGTGGAGCAAAGAATCTAGTGTTTTTACAACGATGTTTATTTTATTAATTTGTTTATTTATGTGTACACATTTTTGTATAGCAATACTTGACCAATTATGTTGATCGAGACTTCTGGACAAGTATTTCTATACGAAAAAGTGTTCATGGGAAAAATAAAAAATAAAAATAAGCATTTTAAAAACATAAGATTCTGAACGAAGTGAATATTTCAAATATTAAAATAAAAATTTTAAAAATACTAGATAAAATACATTAAATAATGTATATCTATGCGTATTATCAATTTCGTTTCTTAAAAGTATAAGTATTTAATTGAAATGGACCATTGAATTTTGAACATTATAATATTAATTCATCAATTCATTTCAGAATTCATAGGTATAATACAATAATATTGGGCTTGATAAAGTTAATATATATATATTTTTCTGATTTGATTTTTTCCTCGGTCCTAATGGCTAATGGTATCTGGAAAAAAACGACAAGTAAAAAAAGACATAATATTATAAAATTATGTTATTATATTGAAAGGTTATATACAGCGTGTCTCGTGGGAAAGGAAAAATCTTTATGGGGGGGGGGAGAAGTTCAACTATTTTAGCTTTTTCTTTTGCATTTGATGTAATTTTAAAGTGCTTATTTTAATTTTATATTTTTATTATAAGTGCATTATTGGTGGGTGGGAATTATCATCTAATCGGTATGATGCCAGTGGCGGATTTAGTGGAGGGTTTATGGGTGATAGTTACCCCCCCCTCCCTCCAAGATTTCGGTCTTCATATTTATTTTAAAATTAACATATGCATGGTATTTAATTTTTCTCTTCACAATTTTTATTTTGCTCCATTTTTTGCCTTAATATATATAAGAGTAAATAGATACTAAAATATATCTTAATAGGTACTATTAAAAAAATTGTATGATTATAACTCATTCAACATATTATATCCTAATATTGAAGAAATATTTAAAGTAAAATTGTACTATATGTACATAAAATTCAATATAATTAAAATAAAATGATTCGTGATACCATTTAAATAAATACAATTTTTAAATGGATTTTAATTGAGTTTATAATACAAATAGGTAATTTTATTTTATTTTACTTTAATTAATTTCATAAAATTATAATGTGGAATCAAAAAGTGTTAGCCGTTAGTCGTAAATGTTTCATTTTTCGAGTTCTTATTTTCTCCTTCGTTTATATCTTATTATGTATTTAGTATATACTCGTAGATGCACATGTTTTCGATATTATATTATGTATAATAAATGCATTTAGATTGTCCCGGGGTGCCGTTATTTTTAACGACATTCCGGTTTGGGCAACGTTTGTGACATGTTTATTATAGTTCCACACAGACACAGGCCATAAGCCGATTTCGTTTTTTGTCAGTCGTTTAACATTCTTCACAAGTGAACACTAGCTCGCGTCATAGTACAAGGCAGTTTATTATCCATTTATGATTATAAATAAATATACAGGGTGTTTCAGTACGATTCAACCATAGATATATAAAATACTATATTATTATATATCTATGGATTCAACAAATGCAATCATTTTTGTTTTTTATTAATAACTTATAACATTTTAGATTCTGAACGAAGTGAAGAAGCTAGTGTTTTTACAATGATGTTTATTTTTATTTATTTTTTTCTGTGTACAACTTTTTGTATAGAAATACTTGTCCAAAAGTTTCGATCAATATCTTTTTGAAACCCGATTCGCCTCTATATTATACTTCAAAGAGATCATTTTTTGAATTTCTCAATTCTTCAATGTTTTTTTTTTTAAACTACCCAAAATTTGACAAAAACGACTCGAAAACCATCATTTTCATTCATTTTTTTGATCAGAATATTATGAAAATTTAAACATAGATAGAAAATCCTATAAAAAAGATTCTGGCGCAAGAAAATTTTGAAAATGTGAAAAAAAATTTTGGATATTTTTTTTTCTTTTATTATTAACTTCTTTCGTTCAGAATCGTTTTACTGAAGAAATGATTTATCGTTTCTTCAAAATTTAATACGCCCGTCAAGAGAATACCACCCGTCGTGCGAAGTACACCCATCGTGCGAAGTATGTCCGGCTTTATTTTTTTGGAAAATTATATCTACAGCATTTCGCTATAGCAACAACGTTTATTTTATTATTATTTGTTTTTTTTTAGGACCCAAATTTTTAAAATTTTAAATTTTGTTCTAGTTTTAGAAAAAATTTAAAAAAGCCATTTTGTGAATTTGATATTTAGAAAAATATTGATGCTTAAGTGGTTAAATATCTAATAAATGTTAATCCGTTCATTTCCTACAATTTTGAAAAGTTCGCGAACAATTTAATATTATAGTTGAATAAGTCATATATTACCGATTGACGTCAAAACAATATTTCCATATTATTTTTTTTTTCTCGAATCATCACATAATATAATTATATTGATATATAATTTTATTATATTATATTCAAACATATTTATAGTCATTTTTTTTTTCATATCTTCAATAAAACGATTCTGAGCGGAGCTTCAACTAATACACAATAATAATTATCGGTTTTGAAGAATTGAACTTAAATGTTGAACTAAAAATTATTTTTTTACACACAAAATTTACGAAAGACGAAAATTGATTTTCATATTATATTCACATACACCTAATGAATACTCCATAAATAATTTCGAATTTCAAATTACAATAAAATAAAATAAAGCGGCTTTAATTATTGTAAATCAACATTTGTGCACTATAACATAATATGTTGTACTAATGTTTATCCGTGGCACCTCTGGTCAGTCACAGTTGAAAAGAGTGCAAAATATTTAATTTTCTGAATGAAATTCGACCCGGTAACGTCGCAATACAAATCTGACGCCACAAGAACAAACGTTGGAAACTGTCGAAATAATATTTAATATAATAACCGAAAATATTGAATTTTTAAAATAAATTGAAATAATTATAAAACTATTGATGCTCGTGGATTTTAATTCACACAATCTATTGAATAAATTTGTACAATGCTTAAATTTTTCTATTATAAAGACATTAATGTTTTTGTTACATTACACTAAAATTCTTAAAAAACCATTAAACATTTTAATGCCTACCAAGTACAATTTTTTCATAAAATCTTAAATCCACTAGATTTTTAGTGGGAAAACCACCAACTTCAAACTTTGCAAGATTTTAATATGTAACTTTTATTATACATGAAGGTGGAACTTTATTTTTAAGGTTATATTTTCAATATTAACATTCTCATGACAGGATGAGAATCTCATCCTTAACCACGGTTTAAGGTGATATAGTGTCCTTAACATATGGTGAAGAACTGATAGGATCTCAGCTGTTTGAGTGAATATGCACAATTAAATACAATAAAATTATGATAGTAAATTTTTTGTTTCTGAATCATTGATTAGCCTTTTATTGAATAATAAGTAGTAATTAATTAATTTATTTTTGTTTTTTAATATAATAGGCAGTAGTATTATTTTATCATTGGTTTCTACTATCAACTGAGTACTGACTTGATTAAAAGTCAACAAATTAAGGTGCTACTGAGTACAGGCAGTTTAGTTGAATTAGTTGCTCTAAATACTGTGTAGTGTATAATATGCAGTATTTGATTTCTCTTAATTTGTGACTATATTCTTATTGTTCTTATACAGATTAAAAGATGGCCGTAGCAGGAGAACCTTTAAATTTGGCTAAAGGTTAGTATATTATATTATTAAAAATTATTTTGTTTTTTGCCCATTTTCTTCAATATTTTTGTTATTTTTGCAGATGTTAAACGAGCTATTGAACTGTTGGAAAAACTCCAAAAAAGTAACAAATCCATGATTTATTTATGTTTGCCTAGTTACTAATCTATTTTTATTACTTTTGACTAGCTGGAGAAGTGCCGGTGACCAAATTAGCTGCATTACAAAAAGTATTACAAAGTGATTTTTTAGCATCAGTTCGGGAAGTGTATGAACATGTGTATGAAACAGTGGATATACAAGGATCTCAGGTAATTAATTTTTTGTATACTATTCAAGTTGATCGAGTTTTCAATTTAAATTTTATCTGTTACCTATGATGCAACCTTACACTGTAATGCTTTGAGTAGGATGTCCGTGCATCAGCAACAGCTAAAGCGACTGTCGCTGCATTCGCTGCTAGTGAAGGTCATGCCCATCCAAGAGTTGTTGAATTGCCTAAAACTGAAGAAGGACTGGGATTTAACGTAATGGGTGGGCGAGAACAGAATTCTCCAATATATATATCACGCATTATTCCTAGTGGTGTGGCTGATAGACACGGGGGTTTAAAACGAGGTGATCAACTTCTTTCAGTGAACGGAGTGGTTGGTTTTATTTTATTTTTTAATAATTATTTATGAATGTAGATTTAATTCTTGATTAAAAATATATATTAATAGTGTGTAGAAGGCGAAAATCATGAAAAAGCTGTAGAGCTGCTAAAACAAGCTCAAGGATCTGTCAAGTTGGTTGTCAGATATACACCAAAAGTACTAGAAGAAATGGAAATGCGATTTGACAAACAGCGTGCTGCTCGAAGGAAGCAACAAACCCAATAATTGTTTATTATTGGCATGAAAGTAGTCTACGTAATAATAACTATAAGTAGTATTCGACCAAATTAAAAATGGCATACTTACTTAGTTTAAGAGGTTTTCTTATTTTCTCATAATTAATGTTAAAAAGTATTTCCCTAGTAAGTATTTTAGCACTCATCCGTCAAATATAAGTCATTATAACAATTATTAATAAAACATTTGGTTTTGATAAAATAACTGAAATTTTAAATGTTAATTAAATTAATTTATTTGAAATGACTCTTTGAGTAATATGATATATGAAGAGATTTGCTTAAAAGAGACATTCCTACCTTCTTTTAATACAATTTAAGAACCTACTGAAAAACAATTTTAGATTTACATTGTAATCATTGGAAAAATGTATATCATATAGTGTTACCTCATATTTAAAGAACTAATTTTTTGTTTTTACAAATTCGGTCACTTGGTATTTAGAAGAATATTCTGTGTATGTTAATTATACGTGGTTTGTAAAAATTAATTTTCATCTCAAGAGTATTTGGTAATTTTGAATCACTTTGTCTTATATTTAAAATTATTCCTAATAACTCATTTTTTAAAATATTAGGAGCTTTTATATAGTTTGAGTCATTAGTTATTTGTTTTATATTCTCGATGAAAATAAAGTTATATTTAAATTGTTTGATGAGTTTAGTTATGTGATCTTCCAACAACATATATGGCACTCTAGAGTTATTTATGTTTTATTATATTATATTACTTTTATTTTTTAAGGTATACTTTTAACAAATACATTAAAAAATGTATCGCATGTTTTGTGTTTATAGTATATATGAAATAGTATTATTTTCATTATTTGAATCACATTTCATAATTTTGGTTTTAGCTTTTATTAACTCGCCATGATAATTATAATTAGAAACTCTATCTTTTAATATCATCTAAGTGTCTTCAGTATTATAATTAAGGCGCAGTATAAAATTATTTCTCAGTATTATATTAATGATACAAATTATATACAGTTATTATTTATTGTACTTAATATTATTATAGTTTTATGTTTATTATTATTTATTACTTATTTACAAGATTTTAATGAAATAAATATATTAATATGTACATTTTATTCAATTTAATTTCTCCTAAATCCTCAATTGATTCAACTTTTTGGTCAACATTTTTAAAATATTTAAATAAAATAAATGATTAAATTTTAAATGATAGTAATTGGTTTAAAAAAAATAATTAATTTAATTTTTAGATTTTTTGGGTTTTTTAATCTATTTTAGTAGTTTTAAAAACATAATTTATTAACATTGGGATTATATTTACACTACACCGGGACTTTTGGAGAGTTTATTGGGACGGCCAAATCTGAAATTATATACCGGCAGTGCCGTCCCGAGGGCAGGGTAACCGGGGCACTTGCCCAGGGCCTCGCATACATTCTATATAATATTTGTATGGTACATTTTATTAAAAATTTACAGAAGAAAAATCTTTCCAACCATTTTACTGAAGACTTATATTTTAAATAGATTACAAATAATATCAATGTTTATAAATTAAATAATGTTTGTACAACTAGCTATAAACATTAGGCATTAGATAACATATTATTATAATTTTATTTTGAATTAGCTTATATTTATAAAAGGTTATTTAAAGTCAAGTGCGTTCAAAAAGAGGTAAGTGGTACTCGAATATAAAAAAAAGGCTGAAAACCTTAGTATATCATTGAATTTCAGTGTAATATAGTAAATTCAAGGGCCTCGAATCATAACGATGCCCAGGGCCTCGCAAAACCCGGGAACGCCACTGTATACCGGTGACATGTCCACTGTCCCGGTGTACTGGGACTTATGGTAAACCTAGTGTAGTAATAATTTTTAAGAAAAAAAAGTAATAGAACTGATAGAACAATATTTATTGCATTTGTCTAATCGTACTTGGACACCCTTTATAGTGTAAACTTATGGGCGCCTTTTGGGAAGAACAAGGAGTGGCACTTGCCCTCTTCTGGAAAATTTTTTTTTTTATCTGACCAAAAATATGATATTGATCTTGTTGTATAAAATGTAATTTTTCCAAAAATCGTTAATATTTAGAGTTTTAATTTAATAAAAATGCATTGAGTAATTTTTATGAAGTCTATAAGTTTAATATGTAATAAATAT
>JAIPRM010004722.1:0-22249 GCA_025469315.1 Stegophylla sp. TES_Ste_2020 | reverse complement strand
ATATTATTAATTTCCTTTGTTCAGAATCGTTTTACTGAAGAAATGATTTATCGTTTCTTTAAAATTTAATACGCCCGTCAAGAGAATACCACCCGTCGTGCGAAGTATGTCCGGCTTTTTTTTATAAATATGTATTAACTACCTGAATTGCCTGTCACTGCCAGGTCAAAGAAATTATTGCTACATTTGTTATTAAACCTCTCTTTCCTTCACTCATCCCCATTCTTCTTTAGTTGTTCTTGAAAACATAAAAAGGGACACAGTAAGAGAGAAAAAGGGATAGATAAAATCACAGTAGATACTTAAACTCATTTCATTAATAATTCCAAATCATTTTTATTTTTATTTTTTTGTCTTACAACTACAATTCTGATTGGCATTTATTTTGTAAATAATAAATACCTATAATGGAAATCACTGACAGTGATAAAAAATAATAGTAATAGTAAGAAAACAGATTATATTTAAAGTCACAAGAACATATAAAAAAAAAATTGTGTATTTAGCACCTCGGGTGGGGTACTCTTGATAGGTGTGTTGAATTTTAAAGGGATGATAAATTATTTTTTCAATAAAACGATTCTGAATGGAACTTAAATAAGCAATAATAGTAATTTTCAATATGTTTACTAATGTATTGTATTGTTATTTAATAACAGAATAAGCCATTTGATATTCATGTAAATGATCAAATTTGTCTAATATGTGACTTAATAACTATACTAGTATCACTAAATGGTCGAAATTTGACCAGAGTAACAAAATTAATTCATTTTTGTATGATTGTACACATCTTAGGTATATCTTCTACTGATATACATGTATTAAACTTAAACGTTGAACTAAAAATAATTTTGTTGCATACCTACATCATTGATTGAAAACAAAATTTTTTTTTCATATATTCCCCTACACCTAATGAATATTTCATAATTTCAAATTACAATAAAATATAAAAGCCATAATAAAATAAATTAAAGCGGCTTTAATTATTTTAATTCATCATTAATTCGCTATAATGTAAGGTACTTTTCCGTTATCGTACTCCAACGACCGTCGACTGTGCGATATGCTTTTTACAAGACCGCGGAGTGGTTCATTCGTAAAACCACCTGGTTAACCAACTTTGAAAAAAGTGCAAAAAATAATTTTTACTGGGCAAGTTTGAACCCAGTACAGTCTTATCCGAGAAATTTGGCTAAGTCATTAGACTACAAATACTACGATGAAGCCTGTTGAAATGGTAGGTATTTAATAAATATTCGGAAATATTGAATTTTTAAAATCGAGTAATTAGAAAATTATTGATCCGCGCGAATTTTAATTCACTCCATCGTACTTACTTAGCATCGAAAAATACAAAAGATGGCAAAAAAAAATTACATACCGACCTTTTTGGGTATCTGTGAACTAGAAATATACCATAATATTTGTCCGTAATTTTTCTGACTTTTTAATCAAACCCTTGTAAAATGATAAATTTCTTGTTCGTTAAAAATTTTATTGCACCAAAATATCAACAGTGAATTGTTACTCCATTGAGTATCAATTTAGGTAAAACTAACAAATTTCCAATTTTAACTTCAATCGGTTATGGAGAAAAAAAATTACTTAAAATTTTCGAGAATTTTTCAGGTTAATTAGACATATATGTGAATGAGATCACATTAAATTTTCAAGTCTTAATACTAAGAATTAGAAATTTTATTACATAAAAACGAGAAATTTCCAATATTTTCAAAATGCTATACTTAACTCGAAATTGATCAAATGTTTTTGAAATTATTATGAAGTGTTTTTGTGACCATTTTTAGTAGGTGGTAAAAGTTTTAAGTTTCTAGTTACATTATTTTTTAAATAATGTTAAAAAACAATTTTTAATTTTATGAAAATTCTGGTAATAGCATATTTTGCGGTTTTTTTGTTAATTTTTCAACTGATTTTCAGCGTTTTTGTTAATAGTATTGAGAAATTTAAAAAGTGTCCTCTCTAAAGTACCATGTGGGTGTGATTTCGGATCTATAGAGTTACTGATTGAAACTTTTAGACAAGTATTTCTATACGAAAATGTGTTTACAGAAAGAAAAAATAAATAAACATCATTGTAAATTTATAAGCTCCGCTCAGATTCTAAAAATGTCATAAAAATTTGACAGTTAAATTTTGAGTTAAATTCTATTTAATGGTGCTAATTTAAAATATTTTGCCTTCTTGTCAAAAAAATAATAATAATAATAATAATAATAAATAAATAAAATAAAACTCCATGCTATTACTAACTCTTTTACTAACTTTAACTAACTCCATTATTTTATCCTGATTTATTAAATCTCGTTTGTAATAGTTCAAAGTACAAAAATTATTTGTGTCCAAAATATTTTATATATTCTAGGTTTAACCAGTATTCATACTTTTATCATAACGTATTACCAACAGTAAATTCGATAATGTTTTGCCCCATGAGAAACCTCTATATTTCAAATAAAACACAGGTATTATGGTGCTCTCAATGAATCATTTAATAAGCACGAGACGGTGGCAAACACTATATTCGAAAATTTTTGATTAGAATCTTTAGCTATAATTCAAACTTATTAAACTCAAATAAGTGTGGTTTCAACTTATATACAGCTATACCTATACTTTTATGTAGATCATTTATGACATGATTCTGATGATGACGAATAAGAGGAAGTAGCGATGACAGGAAGTCCTGTCTTGTCGTCTAAAGAAGCCAAATATTTTAGGATAGGTAAGATAGGATTGCGTAAATTCTTCGAGCAATCAGAAATGGACGATGAAAAATACAATACAATTATCAAGGCCATAAATAATATAAATAAAGCTATGGACCAGATTGTGGCCAAAAATATATCACAAAAAGAAATAACTGATTCTTTAAAATAAATATATAGATAGGTATGAAAGTAAATGTAATATATACCTTCAAAATTATAATATAAATAAATAATAATTTATATATTATAATAATGATGTGAATGAATGTTTATGCAATGATAAATGCAAAGTAGGTACATAAATGATAAATATGTATGTGATAACATTTTAATCTTTCTTTAATAATTAATTTTTAATATTTAATTAATAATTAATCTGAATTATTCGGATTAATTTTTTTCCTAAATAACTAAACTCTCACTAAATGAAATTAGACACACACACATATTTTCTGTTTCATATGATATATTGTAATAATTTTTAAGTAAATTCTCCAAGTTAGTGATTCTCAACCGGTCTGCCGGGAAATCGACTAAGTGTGCTGGGAGAAATATCCGATATTTGTGATTATAATTATTATATTTTTGCCAATAACTGTGTGCGCGTACTGTTGGTGAGTTTAGCGTTTATTTGATTAATAATATTTGTTATGTTAACTATGTTTGTTTTTAGTTTATTTTACACAAGTTCTTTTTTCTTACACCAACGTCCTAGTAGACTAATAATCATTCAAATTATTACTCCAGTTGACAAAATTTTGACTATTAAATGTCAACCAATTGAGCATATTAGACAATAAATATACAGGCAATCTCTACAGTGTACAGTTTTTAACTCAGATGGATGTCTTGGCTTACCAAAGTGGTTGTTGTCAAGTGCGTGAGTGTGCCACGAAAATTTGTAATTTATAATAGTGTGCTGTAAATCAAAAAAGGTTGAGAACCATTGCTTTAAGTGTATTTTAATAAATAATTTGATTACTAAACATCTAAGTGTTTATTTTATGAAATATAAAATACCACACCTCCCCAAATTGAGATTTGACTTGGTTCAAGACACTCTTTACCCATTAAATATTTTTACATAGTCCTTGGCAGTCGGTATTCCAGATGACATCATAGTGATGCAGTCCAGGATATTACAATACTTAATACTTTACTTTTTTCTATATAATAAATAAATAAAAGGGAGAAAAATGAATAAGAAAAGTGTTAGAAAAATATTTCCATTTTTTTTTCCAGATTTTCATAATTTATCTGCCCAAAATAATTCTTAAATTCTCACATTATTGTCTATCTATGTTTAAATTTTCATAGTTTGGATTGAAAAAAGATAGTTTCCGAATCTTATTTGTCAAATTTTGGGTATTTTTCTCCCAAAAAATTTAGAAATTCAAAAATGACCTCTTTAAAGTACCAACTAGAGGAGAATCCAGATTGAAAAAGTTGGTGGTCGAGACTTTTAGACCAAGTATTTCCATATAAAAAGAGTTCGCAGAAAAAAAAAATAAACATCACTGTAAAATCACTAGCTTTTTGGCTTAGCTCAGAATCTAATATGCATCTATAATATTAAAGTTAATAAATTTAACTGATAAAGATGATTGATCCTGGAAGTATAAGAAAGACAGTCTTGTCCAAAGAACAGTCAAACTGTCTTAGACTGTTTATACCTTAGATATAAACTTCTTGTTTATTAAATATATATATAAAATAAATTAAATATTCTTTTAATGTTTTAATTTTATTATTGTAAACAGATAATAATCACAATTTTTCCAAATATAAATGAGTTTATTGAATCCATTATTTCTTGAATGGAATTTGATATCAGTTAGGTATGGCACATTGTCAAAAAATGTTCAACCACATAATCCACAAAACTTCCACCATAAAATCCAGTAACAATCATTACATTCAATTGGACTTTTACTTGGTATTGGCTCTGCTGGTCCTTTACCATCACAGGGGTCAATGAAAGTACCATTTGCATTAAAATATGGTTGACACCGCAGATTATTTTCTGAAAGACAAATCAAATATGTTAATACATACCAAATACCAATGATAATATTATGTAGGGTTTACATTTATTATTAATGGTACATAAATTATTCATTAATGATCAAAATTTTCAAGACATAATAATACCATGCAAAGGCAAAAGTTAAGTAGAGGACAGTGGAGTTACTATGTTTTTCAGAAGTTCATAGACCTATAGAGATTGGAGAGCTTTACCCTTTCCATTTACAATAACTAAATTAACAAAATATATCAAAGATATATGAACGTATTTACTAGATGTAAACAAAATATTATTATTAAATAATATTAATACGTATTCATCCTATTAATAGGAATAAGTAGAAATATTCAATAATATGACAGTAACAATACACTAAAAATAAAATTACTGTATCCTATAGATTCTCAAAATATGTATTCACCATAAAAAGTTTGAACAGAAACTCTCATTTATAAGGAACCTAACAATAATTATAACAAAATAGGTAGATATTTATCAATAATAATTGTAATTTGTAATATAGCAAACATTTCTGGAGCTACAAAATAAGGCTACAACTAGTTTGTGGACAAAAATGTCAAAGGAACCACTCGTTTACGCACAACATATTATAGAAGGCACCACTTGATTGCGCACAATATATTGTAAATAGAACCACTCGATTACGCACAAAATATTATGAAATTAACTATATACTCGCAGCTCATAACTCAATTTCAAGTATGTTTCCATAGTGTAAAGCTGTATGTTGTACATTTCATTTAGCTCAATCTAGGTTTCGTTGAATAAAAAGAAATAGGAAATTATTAGGTATGGGAATATAAAAATAATAATTCAGAGGTAAGTAAATGGCTTAAATATTTTTTTGGTTTGTGTATTTGCCAACTGAAGAAATAGAAACAGCATTTTCAAATTTAATAGCTATTATTCCATCTGATATATACATATACACCTGACAATACTTTTCTAATTATGTATTTGAATCATATATTATATTACTAGGTACCCATTCCACCTGTCCCTATGGGCAGGAAAACCAGATGATCAACCAAGAACAAATGAAGTTGAAGCTTTCTATAGGCATTTAAGTAGTCAATTTTACAATGCTCATCTACATGTGCACCAAGTTATAGATGTTATTTTGAATATTCAATCAGAAACAGAACTTAAATTGAACTCAATAAAAATAAATTTTAATAACTATCACCGGAAAGAAATGTTACAAAGTACTGAGTTAATGAAAAATGTATAGACAAAGTATTCAAACAAGGAAATTGACCAACTTAATTACTTGGAACAAATGGGTAATCACTTCCAAGGTAAAGCATTAAAGTAGGCAAGTGAAATAAATATTGATAAAGTAATGGCAAAATCAAATGACTGCTACTGTAACAATTAAGTAATATATTTTTTAACACACATTTTAACCACACCAGTGAATTTAAAATATTCACTGACAGTCCTAAATCTATGTAAGTGGGAAGGGAAATGTGAGCAAGAACGAGTGGTCGCTTAAGAAATAATCTGTGCGCTAACGATTTGTAAAAATGTGTGTAAATGAGTTGTAATTTTAGTAAATGTGCGCAAACTCAGTGCACCTACAAAATAATATTGAAACTACCATATTTGTTTGGAGGTCGTAAGAACCCCCAGTTTATGCCACCAGTACTAGGGGACTATACTTCGTACACTGGACTGGAGGACAAAATCACCATCGTCCAAGATGAATGTATTCCTTCATCCTGAGCTTGACAGCACTGTGGTGGTCATAAGCGGAGGATGGAGGATGAAAGTGCGTATCACCCATGATCAACAAGATGGCCGCGATCATCACTACACAAGACATGAAAAACAAAGGATACCGAATCGAAACCCTAACCCCTGAGAAACTGAGTTAAAGACACAGTAAAATATATAATATATAGATTAGCACGACTTAAAGCGTTATGGGCTTATTGACACTGACATTGTGAAAATCGGTACCGTTCTTAGAAAAACGAATCTCCTAATACCGCGCGCGCGTGTAAACTATTTACAAATGAACGCTATACGGATATGAGTTTTTGTTAGGAAACAAATAAAATTAAATAAATCGAGGGAAGTGGCGTTCGTGAGTTACAACTGTGACTCAAGAGCGTCCACGGATAATTCGATCTAGGCCTGGCCATTTTGATGGTGGAATAAAAGGTATGTGACCTGTGAACTACCCGCAACGACGTTCGGTGAAAAAAATACAAAAGAAATTCGTTATGGAAATTTTCTGTCATAGCATAAATATGAATGTAAATATCGATTCAACAATAAAAAAGTACGAAGGTAGATTTTATGTATAAAATACAGTAACATGTTTATTATACCTATAAGCCACACAAGTGAAACCAATATGGTGCACATATTATTTAACAATTAACAAATACAATTGTTATAGACACAAAAACAAATGTCTTGGCGTAGGTACTTACGTTGCGGAAATCCAAATCTTATCAGATATTTATGATGCAAATAAATATCTTCTGAGATCATGCTGTCGTCATGTCTTTGGACCGGAACGCAATGAGTCGTGTACGACACGATCAAAATTACATAGATGTACATGAGCATTATGATGCCGCTGTAACGCATGATATAAATAAAAATATGAACTTTTACTGAGGCTTCCAAAGATTAATGTGATGTGCAGGTACTGACCACAGACAAGAATATAGCTACTGAGTACTGACTTAACTGACTAATGTGATTAGGGATGTCACTGATATAATCGATAAACCAGTATATCGATGTAACGATGAATCGTTATCAAAAATATCGATATATTGATTTATCAATTATATTGGTTATTATATGGATTATATTGGTATTTATCGATTATTTGGCGCCACAAGCGCCTAAATATTATAGTACTCTCATACTCACGTAATCACATTTTACTTACGCCGGCTCCTCCTGGGCTCATGACTAACCTAACCATGACTACAACTTACTGGCGTAAACTAGAATCAGTCCAGACCATAGGACTCCGGACAATCACGGGAATTCTCACATATGTGAGAAATTCGATTCTCCTACGGTCTGTAAATTTCAAGTCTATCCAGCACTCAATCCCAAAACAATCAAAATCTATGTTCTATGAAAATTCCTTCTCCGACCACGATCACATCTGTCTTTTAGGTCAAACGTCCCAGCCTCCATCTACTAAACGTATCCACAAACAAAACCCACTAACTTGGTCAACACTCGACATTACATAACCAACAAGAAACACTAACTCTACACTGCCCCACATCACCCCATTACTAGGCAAAAGCCAAGCGCAGTTATAAGGATTTTTCCAGACATACAAAGCAAAGCAAAAGTCATGTACTCACATAGTCACGTATCGAAAATCTGTTTATCGGAACTCCGACAAATATCGCGCCATCGATATCCACCACACGTTCGTGAATATAATTTTTACTTCGCTCGTCAGGGTGTTCTTCGCTCCTCGGATGGGGGATACTCTTGACGGGTGTCTAAGAGTAACTTTACTAAAAAAGTAAAGTAAAGAAAAGTAGTGGCGTAGCTAAGATTTCTGTATGTATAGTGCTAAGATTCCATATGAAGAAAAAATATTTTTTTAAATAATAAAATGCTGTTTCAGATATTATAAGAATCACAGCATTTATTAACATACACTTTTTTAATTTTACTGTTACTTATATTATGTATTAGTCTTACAATATTTTGTATTTTTCATTCTCTAAAAACTTTTCAGTATGGAGAAATAAATTAGAGCAGGATGTCATTATGATGTGAAATATTGCTTAACTACAAAAAAAACACCCGAATGTGATTCACATACATGACTCTTTTTTGATTTTATTTTAGTTGCCTGAATTAAATTTAACACCTATACATTAATAAAAATAAAAAGAGCAGCAATGCTTTTATTCACATTTCACTTATATTTAATTTAAGATTTTCAAAACAATTAAAATTCACTGACTAGTGTAAAGAATATGATATAAACATTGTTTGGAAAAGATAAATTATAAATTATCTAAATACAAAATATTAAGCCAAAAATATGTAAGTTTTGCATAGTAAATCTCAAAGTTCTCATTGTTAAATCTTTTTTTCTTAGTATATCTAGATAAATAATATAACTTATCAATAAAATATTAAAATTCACTAAAATAACTCTCTACTTCCAACACAAGCTTGCTTAAAAGAGGTAGATAAACCATAAAAATTGTATGATGTTTGAATATAATAATTGTAATAAATGGTTATTTTAAATAAAAAAAAATCTATGTTGCCATTCATAATAATTGCCATTTACCTAGCTTAACTAGAAAAATGGATAATATTGATTGAAACTTATCCATTTGTCTAGGAAAACAGACGTTTGCCTGATTTGGCTATTTGCCAATGAGATACATAAATAGCAATAACACTACCATAGGTACAAATTCATTTGAAATTTTTAGGAAATGTGCTTATTACTTATTACACATTTTTAGATTCTGAGCAATAGCGAGGAATCTGTTTTTTTTTCGTATGTAGGGAATCACTTTTTCTAGTAGAGATACTGGTTCAAAAGTTTTGATCAGTAATTCTATAGATTGGAAATGTTGTCTAGTTGATACTTTTGAGAGGTCATCGCTGTATTTGTAGTCTAATGGCTTAGTCAAATTTCTCGGATAAGATGGTACTGAGTTCAAACTTGCCCAGTAAAAATTATTTTTTGCACTTTTTTCAAAGTTGGCTAACCAGATGCTTTTACGAATGAAGCACTCCGCGGACCTGTAAAAAGCATATCGCACAGCTGCCGGTCGTTGGAGTACAATAACGGAAAAGTACCTTACATTATAGCGAATTAATGATGAATTACGATTATTAAAGCCACTTTAATTTATTTTATTATGACTTTTATATTTTATTGTAATTTGAAATTATGAAATATTCAATAGGTGTGGGGGAATACATAAAAAAAAAATTTGTTTTTCTTTAATGATGTAGGTATGCAAAAAAATTATTTTTAGTTCAACATTTAAGTTTAATGCATGTATATCAATTCAAGATATAAGATTGGTATACAATCATACAAAAATGAATTAATTTTGTTATTCTGATCAAATTTCGACCACTTGGTGATACTAGTATAATTATTATTAAGTAACATATTAGACAAAATTGATCATTTATATGAATAATGAATAGAACATGGCTATTTCTGTTATGAAATAACAATTATTAAACAAATTGAAAATAACTATTACTGTACATTAAATGAAGATCCACTTCATTTAGTTTTCAGTAAATGAAAATAAATTTCCATTTTCGCAATTGTTTTATGTAACCAAATAATTTTTAGTTCAACATTAAAGTTCAATGCTTCAAACTGATAATTATTATTGTGTATTAGTTATAGCTCTGCTCAGAATCGTTTTATCGAAGAAATAATTTATTGTTTCTTTAAAATGCAATACACTCACCAAGAGTATCCCATCCGAAGTGCAAAGAACACTCCAAGGTAGGAAGTACACACTTCTTGATGTTGTAGTATTGGCATTTCAATGATTTTATCAATGTTATATCTTATGGAATAGGTAATAATTAAATAATCAGAGTCCATTTACCTAGCTATTTTTGAAAATGATAAATTTTGCTGTGTTATAAAGTCTAAAGCTCTTATGATTAAAAGTTTACTAACCTGATTTCAATAAAAACGTAAATATAATTTGACTTATACATGGATTAAACAGGTGTACAATTTTCTACTTTAAAAACAGTAAATTGAATATTATATTACATAATAATAAGAAACATAAATCTGCCATTATTCGGATTAACTGTCATTGGAATCGTAACAATCTTTTAAAATTTCTCAAATTATAAATTAATTAGAATTTTAAATGAATAATTATAACAATTTATGTTGTCAATATTGGATATTTGCATCATTTTAAGTGTATCTTAAATTTCATAACCATCAGTTATTGTTAAAAAACAAATATTTTTTCTTGATGTTTTAAATGAAAATATTCCTTCATAATTTAATTAGTTTTTAGTTCCTCATTTTGACATCAAATGTTTAACTATTTGGTATAAGTAATTGAAAAATGTATCTTTACCACTTTTCTTTTTAAAATGGATTATTTATAAATAAACATATCTATCAACAGTTAATATGTAATTATTATAAAAATCATAAAAGTAGATTGATTTTACAAAAGGACAGTACCAGAGATCAGAAAATATCAAACAAAAATGTTTATTCCTTGATTGACATATTCTTATTCAGTACACTTACCGCACTAGTTATTCTGTATTTTGTAAGAGCCTAATACTGTATTGCATTATATCATGTATACTAAATAAACTTTGTACTTTTTAAATTTAAAATATACATTCTATTTACTGAAAGGAGTGTTAAAATATGTACCTTTACTCATTTTAAAGACAATTTTGTTTAATCCGAACTTCAATTTATTTTGAAAACCAAAAGCTCCAGTTAGTCTGTATTAATGAGATTTTACTGTAATTCATAAAATTGTGATTTGGAGTTATTTTATTATATAAATATTATAATTAACTAATACAATTTTTATTATAATATATAAGGATATTTTATTTATTATTTAAAAAAATAATAAAATTTTAAAGTTCTCAAAATTTAAATTAACAACCAAGTAGAAAAATTTAAAATAAACATCTAAAGAGATTAAGATGGTACAACATGAAAAATAAGATATATAACATAACTTAAACTATATATATATACACATTATTTTAAATACTAACGATTTTGCCCTGTTTTCCATATGGACTATGAATACAAATACTGGTAAACTATTAACGACTTTCATGAACACAGTGTTGGCAGCATATTGTAATAAAGTACTTAATTCTTCTTTATCATTTTTATGAAAATTTTGCTCAGAGCAGCTATGTTCTTTTTTCAAATGTTCTATTCTACTTCTTCGTAGCACTTCCAATCTAAAACAATTTATCAATATATTAGTATCACTAAGAAACGGATTTTTTTTTTTAATAACATAAATATTTTTAGATTGTTTGAATACGGTAAAATGATTAACAGATGCGTACATTTCAATAGATTTTGTATAATTTGGTGCACATTTTATTTTAAAGATTTTGGAATAATCAAATAATTTCAAGTATACTATATAAATGATAAAATGTTTTTTTTTTTTTTTAAATATTTTACAAAAAAATATACACATTCTTTATTATTGTAGAACTTTATTCTTTTTTATTGAATTTTTAGTAGTTATTCCTTATAATTAAAAAAGTATCGAAACTGTTAAAAAATGGCTTCTTTAAAGTACCATCACCAGGACTTCTGATCTAAAAAATTATTGTAAAAATCTTTTTGACAAGTATATCTATAAATAAGTGTTTTAATAAAAGGAAAAAGATCAATGAAAAAACACATAAAAACGTATGAAAAACAATAATGTAAAAGAACTAGATCCATCATTTCACTCAAAATTTAAAATTATGTATCTTACCACACAGTGGTGTATTAAAGTATTTTTCATGGGAGGGGTCCAAAAGTTTTACCCAACACAATGCCCTTAGGAGCTTTTTTTCTAATCTTTCCAGCAACACATTAGTCATAAGTTTACATTATATTAATACAACTTCATGAAAATAAACGTTTCTGAAGTTCATAACTATATATTTTTGATAACAAATGAAATTGTAGATAAAATTATGTTAAAACATTAATACAAATTCTAATCTAAAAAAATAAGCTTAAACAAATGTATTCATTGAGCCTTTGTTTCAGAAAATTTTACAGCTGGTAAGGAATAATGGTAGAAATCAATTTCTAAAAAAAATATTGAAAATAATTTAAATTAAAAATAGTATAATGCTTTCAAAAAAAAAAAAAATAAAAATATTGTTTAATGCCAAAATTAGTTATGATTAGATAAAAATGGAATATTTAAAAAATATTCTATTAACCCCAATTATTATTTAGTTTCAAAATTAATACCAAATTACTAAAATATACAAATCAAGTTTACGACATATTTTTAATGTTTTAGATATTTTTACTTAAATTTGAAGTTTTCTCTCCATTTTGGAATAACTATTGAAAATTTTAATCCTCTCAAAAATATTATCATTAAAAAATGTTAGTCTTCTTAAAAATAATAACTAGAGTCTATTTCTGAACTGCTCAGTGGAACTTTAGGACACTCATTCTACAAAAGTGTACACTAAAAAAAAAAAAAATTAACATAAAAACAACAAAATTTAACATGTTATTTTCTTAGATAATAGATATCAACAGGGTCAACGGGAGAAGTCTGGACCCCATGGACCTTTTTCGTAAATACGCCATCGTTACCACATTAAAACAATACAAATATATTCAATAACATTTTGTCACCATTAGCAATCACAAGACTCACAATATCTTAAATCCACCTCTGACTGAACCATCTAAAACACTTTTGTTCTAGTGTAAAGAATTAGATAAATGCAATCAATTTGTGTTATTTGTGTTTTATTTTTTAAATTATAATTTGTATTTTATACAGCACTTAGGTTATGTTTCAATAAAATGTTCAAATTAAATATTTCAGTATTATGAATAAATATTTATTAAGTACCTAATAAACAAATACATATTTTAATATTTTAATTTCTATACTAAATTAAAATCTGTTATCTAATCATCACTTCCAAATTATAAAGAAAAATATTATTAAATCACCTTTTTTGTAGTTTTTCCATTTATTCCATTTTAGAATGTTCCTCGTAGTACATATAATTATGCATATTTTCAGAATCTTTTACTTCACAAAAAGGCAAAAGTGGTTTAACGATAAAACAGGAGCCTAAAATATATACATATTCTTAGATAAAATAAACAATACTAAATTTCAGTAAATTAAAAGCTTACTTTCAAATTCTTAAGATTTACTTCAAGGCTCTTATTTGAAATCTCCATGGCATTTACTGTAAACGGAATAGAAACATAAATAAATAAATATATTTAAGTAATGATTAATATCAACGCACATTAGCTCAAACTAAGAACTCTGTCCAGGGATCAGACTAATGGGGAGAGGACACCTCCTCCCCAACTTTGTAATTTTAATGAATAGTCTGTATTTTGACCAAAAAAAAAAAAAAACATATATTGGTTCTGCATCTGCACATAATGTTTTATACAATATTATCATATTAAACAAGTTTTCTACTTTAATAACATGACAGAAATTACATAAATTAAAGAACAAGTAAACACAAATTAGATAAATAATTTCCATTGAATCTCTCAGTCAACAAGCTGTCCATCTTATCGGTTGGTTGAGCGAATTCTAACTTTAAACAACTATTAAAAATAAAGTTGAATTTTAATTAAATTTTTTTTTTTCAGCACCATATTATGTGTCAATAAAATTATCAGATTTACCAAGAGACAATAATGTTATAAAATAAAAAATTATAAGAAAAAGAAGAAATTTCTAATACATTCAAAGTTTGATAATGAAATCAAAATTGGTTAAATGATTCTGAAATTTTTACAAAGTAAGCACTTGACTATTTTTAGTAGACAGTGTGAGTTACACGTTCTTGGAACATTTAGTTTTGGAGTTATAGCTGTTTATTTTAATTTTTTGAAAATCTTTATAGGGAATTTAATGGAACTTTTTCCAAATTATTTCAATCAAAACCTTAAATTATTTGTGCATAAAAAATTTTATTGCACCAAAATATTTGCGATGTAATTCTCTACACGTATACCAAATTAAAAAAGATCAGCAGAAACCAAGATTTTTTAAATGCGTTTAAGTATATAATTTCATGTAAAACTAATGAATTTCATCAAAATGCTAACACTAAAGATATGTATTAAAAAATAAGATAACTTACAACAATTTTTATGTTTTCAGTAATGTTAGACATGTCATAATATGAGGTTAAATTTTTATGAAATAAAAATTTACAAAATCAGAAATATTTGTAATACTTTCAAAGTTTTATACTCAGCATAAAATTGGTAAAAATGTTTTTGAAATTTTTATGAAATAGGTATGCGCGTGACTATTTTGAGTAGTTGGCAATTGAAATTCCAAGTTTATAGCTCCATTATTTTTTAATTTGTGTTTCAAAAACTGAAATCAAATTTCTAAAAATTCAGATTAAGGCATATTTTACTAATTTTTGTTAATTTTTCAATAGTTTTTCCATACAAAAACTATTGAGAAAGGTGAAAATTTTCTTCCTTAAAGTACCAATTAGATACAATTTACAATCTAGCAAGTTACTGGTTTAAGTTTTAAGACCAGTATTTTTATCTGAAGAAGTGCTTTGAGCCTATATTCTACTCAACGAAGTGTCTACGTATACAAAATAATAATAAATAAAAAATAAAACTGGTTTGTAAAATTAATACATTCTTTGTTTCCAATTAATGAACATACTGTATGTACCTCTATTATATTTATTTATCAACATCACATACCTAATTAATATTTTATTCTAGAAATCTTGTACTGATTTAAACATAATGTTAACAAAATATTAATTAATTATGAATGGAGTTTAATGGTTTTTTAAATTAAGCTTTGAAAATTTCTATTGAAAATGTCTTATTAACAACCGATAATTGTTAGATGTTAAAATAAAAAATAATATCTTGCAATGCTACCGTACAATGCAACTGTAAGAACTGGACAAAGATCAAAGCTGCCTAAAACATTAAATTATGTTCTATAACAGGCTCATATTACCTCACCAGAAACAATGTAATCAGAAAATTAGCTAATATTCTTTCACTCTACCAATTAGTCAAAAATGCATCATAAATATTTTTCTACAAGGCATCAATATCAAAACACACAGGTTAAATCACTAACTAATAACCTACATAGTCACTCAAAACGTAAAAAGAAATAACAATCGAGCAAATTTAGGCAATTTTGCCTTTACTTTACTTCACTTTACTTTTTTTTATCTAATATATACTTGAACAAAAAAAAAAAAATTAGAAAAATGTTTAAATTTTTTTTTTTACATTTTCAAATTTTTTTTGTGCTAAAATGTTTCTCATATTATTATCTATCTATGTTTTTTTAATTTTCATAAAGTTTGGATCAAAAAATGATGGTTTCCGAATCTTTTTTGTCAAATTTTGGGTAATTTCCCCCCCCCCCAAAAAAAAAGAAAATTAAGAATTAAGAAATTTAAAAATGACCTCTCTAAAGTACCAACTAGAGGCAAATTCAGTTTCAAATAATTACTGATGGAGACTTCTGGACAAGTAGATCCATACGAAAAAGTGTTCACAGAAAAAAAAAAGAAAGAAAAAATACACTTTTTATTGTAAAAATACTAGCTTCTTCACTTCATTCAGAACCTAAAATATATATATATACAATTATTATTTCAAATATGTAATTTAATAATACTTCATAAGTTTATGCATTATTTACCCTTTATCGTTTAGACGTTAATCCACGACTTACACACTCTGAATAAAAGCCACTGTTAATTATAACAACAGACATATTTTTCAAGTGATAAATATTATCACATTTAGATTAAAAATTGAAAAATATTAACTTTCTGATGGTTACATTATGTAGAAAATACATAATAAACCTACACAATACGCACAACTACTAGGATTATTTATTTAACTAGTTGTTATCCTAGTGCAGTTTGCACTACTTCAAATTCTAAGGATTTCCTTAGATTCTTATTTTATAATAATTTCACATATCAGGTATTAAAGGAACTATTTTTAAAAATTTAATTGTGTTTTATTATGATAAGTTATAATCACAAAAGTAATTTTCTAAAAATTTTATCTAAAATAAAAAACAAATAATCTTTGCATATTTTATTTATTATTTTGGAGTAGTTAGTCGTAGTTAATATCTATTGTACACGTTTTCCTTATAAATTATAACCAATATGAAAGGAAAACATTTAAAATGTACATTAGGTATTACCCACAACCAACTACACCAAAATTATAAATAAAATATATAAAGAATACTATAATCCAGGCACTAATACACCACGTCACTACAATTATTTATTTTTTATTTATAGAAAATTTTTATTAAAGTACCTTTATGATTTAGCCTTGTAGGAATATGCATGTGGCTTTAGTAGTCTGCTATCTGCTATTTAGTGTTTAAACTTTACGTATTTATAGTCGTGTACAGAGAGCCTACATATAGGTCATA
This sequence comes from Stegophylla sp. TES_Ste_2020, assembly GCA_025469315.1. NCBI lineage: Eukaryota > Metazoa > Arthropoda > Insecta > Hemiptera > Aphididae > Stegophylla > Stegophylla sp. TES_Ste_2020. Next base: position 5,264 of record JAIPRM010004722.1, on the reverse strand, counting down.
TATAGGCTCTCTATCTCAACCGTAGGGTTGCGAATAATTTGAATGTGACACTTAAATTTTGCAATGTTCATATAATATTTTAATTCTAAACTACCAATGTGAAATAATTTAAAAAATAATTAACGAAACTTCTTTTGTAAATTATTTTATTAACAAGCTTATAATATATCATTTTGGACGTTGGTTTTAAATAAATATAAGAAAAGTAATAGTTTATTTTAGTTAAGATAGTTAAAAAAAAATAAGTGGGTGTAGGAAGACAAGTAGCTTCTCATTGAAATTATTTTCAAAAAGGTCGCAAAAAAAATTAGGTAAATATTTTAGGTCACCAACATACAAAAGTTGAGAATCACTGCTTTAGCTATTAAAATATGTTATTAATTATCATACATTAGATGACTGTATTAACCACAGATAATAACTAGACAGCCGACTGTACTCTTCATTCATTATGATGCCCAGCGCCATTTACAACTTAGATAAGTGTTTATTATATTATTATTACTATATTATAATCTTTCAAATTAATATGTACTATTTATAAACATGGTATTACTAATTTTCTTTAAATATCCATGTAAATATAGCTCAAGTCACAAATGGCGCTGGGCATAATAATTAAATGCATTGTTGAACACAGAGTCGGCTATCTAGTTATTATATTATATATTTATGATGTTGACACCAAAATAGTATCTACAACCGGAGTCATCTTTATTTTATATTATATAAGTACACCCACTAAGAAAATCCCACCCAAAGAATGAAGAATACCAGTGGTGTGAAGTATGTTTGGTTTTTTTTGCTTGCACACCTAAAATGTACATGAAAAACTCATACATTATTTTTTTGGAAGGGGGTACGGAAATAGTTTTAATATCTTCGATATCAAAATTTTGGCATTATACTAAAAACAGTTCGCCACTCCTGCTATACACGGATATTATAGACATATTTATGGTAAGATACCAATTTCCATTAATGTTAAACATTCACATTAAAAATTTTAGCCCCCTTTCCTCAAATATTTTAATGGGTTTCCGCCTATGCACTTGACACACATAAATTTAAATTAAACTCTAATAAAACAAAAAAAAATTAAATAATAAGCAAAATAACCTGATAGAGAACGGGTCATTCTAGTTACCTGTGACTTTAACTGGTCTGATTTTAATGAATCTTATCAGAACCGTCTACGAAGGACTCTCGACGGCTTGAATATAATTTTTTTGTTTTTTTGGTACTCCAGCGAAGCTCAAATTAATCATACCAGAAGACAGAAGAGGTTATAGAAGCCACTAGTGGAAAAAGCTGTACTTCCAGTTCACTTGTTGTTATTTTAGGTTTGATGCATCGTCCAATTTTAGTTTTTTCTAAACAATAAATAATGTTAGTATAATATGTCTGAACATAAAATAAATACATAGCTCAAATACACTTCCAACTCTGTACATGTTGTCATAGGTAGGCTAAATAAGTTTTAATAATGATGTGATAAGATGTAAGGCTTAAATAGGTAAATGGGACATTTATTATTTAACTGTTCTGTAGATATGAACCACATTAGCACTATGTTTAAAAACCTTACCTAGCTAAACATATTTGTATGATTCAGGATACAAAGCGCTCAAGTCAATTTTTAATTTTTTTTTTTTTTCTGTCAATAGATTTAAAGCATAATTATCATTGATTTTTTTAGTCTAAATGGCATAATGATTCATATAAAGGCGCATATATATCTGTTTATATATTCATGTTCATCACTGACTCATGCCCCAATCAAACCAAATAATCGGCAACAGTTACATGTTTGAATGGTTAATTTTTTAAATCAACAGTTTAAAAACAAGTAAAAAGCTAAAACGTTAATAAATGAATAAGCAGATTGGGTAAAAAGTAAAAATTAAAAAAACCAAATAAATATAATATTTATTACCTAATCAGACTATTTGAGAAGTTCCAGTTCAAATTTGAATTTTGAACTGTTCTAATTTCTTTAAGTTCGAATTGTTCGAGAATCCATCTCATTGATATTCATGAGCATGAGTTTGTGTCACTTGTAAAAAAAACTTCCAATTAAATCTGAATTTTTGGTTAGAGAGATACCTTCATTAACCTAGAAAGCTAAAAATAAAAACAAACAATTAAATTTTGATACTTGCCATATCTTTTTTCCTTAACTGTCATTACATTGTAAGAAGTATCAAATATGGAACAAACATTTTATTTTTATCACAGTCTTCAGTCATCAATTTGCCACCCCTTTTAAGGAAAAAATTTACCTTTTTTTTTCTTTGTTGCTCTCTGCTTCAATGCTTAGATTTTTTCAAAAGACCTTTTTTTTGCCTGCTACTTTCCACATTAGCACTTAGGGGAAACAACTTTTTTTTGATACCTCTTCTAAAAATGCCACCCAGGGCGGACGTATACTACGCCACTGAGTCTCATATTCTACTTTTGAAAAGATGCATCTAATCTGAACGATTTGTTGTCATTTCCCAATAGGTGGTAAAGATTTATTATGAACAAGAAATCTAGAATATCACAGACAGTATTTTATAATCATACATTTATCTACACTTTCAATCTCAATTAAGAGTAATAAAATACTCATGTAACTCCAGTAACTCCACCGTTGAAACACTTCAGACATTCCAATACATAACAACGACCCATAATCGTAATTAATAGCAAAGAATAATATTAAAAATTTTAGAAGTTAAGAAACACTACAGATACAACAATAAAGAAAATTATTGCATAATGCATACTACATTATATATAGATAACTCCATGGCCCTCTGTGAATTGTGATTGTATTGTGATACTGATAGTAAAAACCATGATAAAACATTTGTCATGGACTACGATAATCATATCATAGTCCGTGTTATTTGTCATGATAAAAACGACGTTGTTGCCGCCACAGAAATATATAGGTAATAGTACACAGATATATAATACTATAAGGTATTATATACTTATATCATAGCACGGTATCATAGCACGTGTATCATAGTATATTATCTAAGATTATATATCTGTGGTTGCCGCCATGAATCAGATAATATTAAGGCGCGTACACATGAGCGAACAAAAATGATGAAAGCTCTCACGTATGTTCATGAGCAACCCATCGTGCGACCGTGTAGATGTGTACGTGAGCATTCGGATCCATTCGTCAATGTTCGCCGAATAGTCGCATGGCGAGCCGCTCACTGTCTAGTGTCGGTACTTGCCACTTGGGTCATGCTCAAAGAAACACCGTGCACATTCGAGTCATCGTGTGGACGGTTATTTTAATTTTGTGTTGTTCGTTGAATGACTATTTATTATTAAATAATTCTATACGATTATTTAATAATATAAAAAATTTTACTTAGTGTTTTTAATTTGAAACAAATTGTAAATACATTTTTAATTGAAAAAAATGGACTGGGATAGTCAATTATGTTTTCAATTAATCGAGGAATATCGACTTAATGAAGTGTTATGGGACCCAAAAAATCCATCGTACTATTCAAAAAATTTGAAACATGATGCGTGGTGTTCGATATCGAAAAAACTCATTTGCATTTAAAAATGCAAAATATTTTCATCAAACTGCATATCATTAATCAAATTTAATTCTCTGTATTGTTCTTGTACATTCTAGATGTCCACCAGCGGCAATTACGTCTAGTCCTTTTATTATTATTTTTTTAAATTAATTCATGCATTACTATAAAAGCTGCACAAGCTACTTGAAGCTGATCACTCATTATTTAAAAATGTATAAAAAATTATAACTATCAATTTAACATACTTTGAAAATTAATCAATTTAATAAGCTATTTAAATACATATATTTTTTTCAATATCGAAAACCTATCAGTCGAAAACTGAAATGCAAAACGATAGCAGGAAGTCTGGAATAGGAGAGGGAGTGGGTAAATATTGTTCGACGCATGGCATGCGACGCACATTCTGTACACACGAACAAACAAAATTCATTCGAATACTCACGCATGCTCGCCGTTCGTGGTGTGCGTCGCACAAATATGCGCTCATGTGTACGCGCCTTTATATGGTTGGATTAAATCTATGCCATGGACATAATATTATATACAATTAGGTTAATCCATCGATAATAAAATAATCTTTTATTATTTTTGGGTTTATCTATGGAACGGCCTCCAAAAAAAATATCTTTAATTGTGGCCTCCAATATGGAACTTTCAGATAAGAAAACACAGATGAGTGGAAAAGTATAGAACTGCCAATAGCAGGATAGAATATAATATCACTGATGTCTGATGAGTGGTGGTATATATTATTATTGGTTTTCAGATTCTAAACAAAGTGAAGAAGCTCATGTTTTTACAATGATGTTTATTTTTTTTTTCTTCCTCTGTGAACACTTTTTCGTATAGAAGTATTTGTCCAAAAATTTCGATAAATAACTTTAAGGATCCGAAATCGAACCCAGATGGTATTTTAGGGAGGTAATTTTTCAAATTTCCCAATATTTTTTTTTAAAACGCGAAAAAACTGTCAAAAAATTGACAAAAAACGGAAAAATTTGCAGTCGTCGGAATTTTCGTAAAATCATAAAATTTCAATTTACAATAAAATATAAGTATCATAATAAAATAAAGTGGCTCTCACTATCGTAAATAAACATATATGTACTGTAATATATTTTAGATTCTGAACGAAGTGAAAAATCTTATTTTTTACAAATGTTTATTTTTTTTTCTCTTAATGGAAATACTTTTTCTTATAAAAATACTTGTCCAAAAGTTTCGATCAGTATCTCTATAGAACAGAAATCATACCTAGATGGTACTTTAAAGACGTCAATTTTCAAATTTCTCAATACTCTTTCCAAAAACGGGGAAAATCTTTCGAAAAATTGACAAAAAACGGCAAAACTACAATTACCGGAATTTTCGTAAAATTTATTTATTTATTAATTAAATATACGCCCAAGTGGGCTCAGAACAGTAAGATTATACAATTAATATAAACAAAAAGCACAGATAAGAGAACAAAGTTACATAATAGAACAATAAAGTTACATAATACAAAATAGTTATTTTACAATTAATAAGCAAGGAATCAGAAATACATAATAATATAAGCTTAAACTAAAATAGATATAAATGTACATTACAGTTATATTAATAATTTTAACCTGGCTAAGTTATCCCAAAAAAAATCGAAATTATTTATTGAGTTACCCGAAATTAACATTCTGTTAATTGGTGCGAATAGACTGTAAT
>JAIPRM010004721.1:6219-22249 GCA_025469315.1 Stegophylla sp. TES_Ste_2020 | reverse complement strand
CTCAATTCTTTAATTTTTTTTTTGGAAAAAACTACCCAAAATTTGACAAAAACGACTAGGAAACTATCATTTTTTGATCCGAACTATATGAAAATTTAAACATAGATAGAAAATCATGTAAGAAAGATTTCGGCGCAAGAAAATTTTGAATAGGTATGTGAAAAAGAAATTTCGGACATTTTTCTAACATTTTTTTTTTCTCATTTATTTTTTATATTATTAACTTCCCTTGTTCAGAATCGTTTTATTGAAGAAATGATTTATCGTTTCTTTAAAACTCAATACATCCGTCAAGAGAATCCCACCCGTCGTGCGAAGTACGTCCAGCTTTAACAATATTAATCACGAATGAGAAATGGTCATTGTTTATAACAAATAAAGTGCCTAGTACACTGGAGTTAATAATCAAAACAATTTTTACCACTATAAGATTAAATATAGAGTTTTAAATGTTTTATCTGTTTTTATTTTCTAACAGTATGTTATAATTCTTTATAATATTATGGATTTAAAATGGTCTAATATACGTTTATTTTATTTTTCTTAGTCGATAATTCTCAACAATATTGGAAGGATCCAATGACACATAACGTTGTTATAACATACATTTTATTTACCCAATCATTTATATGGGTTGGTACCTATTTTGAGAATATTAAATCTTGGTTAAATCATAAATTTAACCAAACTCGATTCGGTATTGACTAAAATTACAAAACATATTTTTTTTTTGGACTGCCCTCCACTATATTTATATTATATGATATTTTACTGATGGATAACTCTGAAAGGTCAATTTTTGGGTGTTCTAGACATGCCCTTGGAAAAAGTATTAAGAATTTTGAAAAATGACCCCTGCAAAGTACCAATTAGACAACATTTCCGATCTATAGAGTTACTGATGAAAACTTTTGGACCCAGTATCTCTACTAGAAAAAGTGTTTCCATACATACAAAAAAATGAAAAACACACTTTTTTGTTGAACCGATACATTCCTCGCTATCCTCCTGAATCTAAATATAATAAATAAATAAACTCCATTGTAAAAACACTGCCTTCCACACTTCGTTCAGAATTTAAAAGAATGTATGTTAAGATGTATAGTATAATATATCTGACGATTGAATATCAAAATTTTATTTCAAATCTTTAACTAAGGGTTCACGGTATGAAAATTAAAAAATAGAGTAACAGATATATAAAAAATAATTCACACCTTAGACTAGAGTATAATAAATTTAAATGGTAACTACTAGTTTCGTTTATTATTCATTTTCAGGTTACACTGATATAATATTAAATAAACTAACATGAACGTAAAAACAAATAATTAAAGAATTAAAGAATATAATATATGAAATAAAAAAACATCGCAAAAATATTATTAAGTAATATAGTTTTGAATAATTTGGTATATAAAAGGTAGGTATTGTATAATTTGTTAAGTTTGGGTGTGGTCGTAGTTGTTACTATTGTTAATATTAACTCTTAAAAATTAATAAATATTGTGATTTTAAGAAAAAAGTCTGTACCTTAAGTAAATTAATAAAATTGATTTTTTTTTCATTGCATTATATTATATTTCCAACTCCTCCGAAACACTAATCATATATACATTATCCTGGTGGTGTAAAATATCAAAAACTTGAACAATGTTGAAATTAATCATGTGCTTATTTTCTATTACATGTTTAGCAATGTTACATTTGGGATTATTTTTATTTAATTTAATTTCTGAAGTATGATCAATATATCTTGTTTGAAAATTTCTGATTCAGAAATCTGTGTGTTCTCTTCCTTTCTTTTTTTTAGATTTTGAACGAAGTGAAGAGGTTAGTGTTATTACATTGACATTCATTTTATTTTATTTTTTTGTATACAATTTTTTGTATGGATCTAATTGTACAAATGTCTCGATCAGGAACTTTTTTCGAATTGAAGAACACTTAACATTATATATAAGTTTTTCACAGAACACATCCGTAACATATAACAGTATTTATTTGCATGTTGTATCATATTGGATTAAATAATTATTTTTAACATAAAATATTTACGAAAAACAAAAATAGATTTTTATTTATTCCCTTACACTTTATACATATTTAAGAAATATATTTATCCCATATACCTAGTGAAATAAGAAACACAGACTAAAATATACTAATTTTTCAAAACTTGGTGCGTTTAGTATTTTTTTTTTAATATAGTACATATATAAATGTCATTATAAAAATATTGAATATTTAAAAGTTTTACATTTTAATTATCCGGATATTTATGTATCCAGACTATCCTTGACATTATGTAGTCCGGATTTACCACAGGCCCGTACTTCCCTTAGTGCTTGTCACCATCGACCTGAAATACAAACATAAGCACACATTAAAATATAGTGTTTAGTTTTAAACCCTTTCTTGAGGGAATTAGTCAGCACAAGTACTTTTTAATGTTATAATATAAATATAAATATTGTTTATTCCTAAAAAATGAAAAATACAAAATGCACATATATATATATATATATATATATTCGTTAGTTTTACCGAAAATTACACATTTTAATGTACACATAAGAAAACTGACCAAACCGATTGTTTTGAAATTCGGCGTTTAGATAGGGAATTTCATTGCGAATATTTTGGTACAATAAAATTTCTTACGGACGAATAATTAAACATTTTTCAATGGTTTGATTGATCTATAGATGGTTATAAATTATTGCTGAATGTTGATAATTTATTTTTGCATCTTATGTATTTTCGACGCTAAATTCGATGGTGTGAATTAAAATCCACGTCCAACAATGGTTTTCTAATTTATTATTTTTAAAATTCAATATTTTCGGTTATTATACTAAATACCTACTATTTCGCCTACAAAATTAACTAATGTTTTGGGGCCTAATATTTGGGGAACCAGCCTAGAACGCGACAGTACTGGGATTCGATTTCAGCCCGGCATTCCGAATTTACGCATTTTTTTTTCTCATATTATTAACTTCCTTCGTTCAGAATCGTTATATTGAAGATATGATTTATCGTTTCTTTAAAATTCAATACACCCGTCAAGAGAATCCCACTCTACGTGCTAAGAACACCCCGACGAGCGAAGTACACACTTTTTAATTTTATGTTTTATTTTATAAAAACATGACAACCTTCAATTTATTTTCTGGTTCCTCACCTGTTGTTGTTTACTTCTAACTTCGTTTTTGACTACTTCTTGGAAAACTTCTTTCTGTAAAAACAACATAAAAGTAATTAATTCACTACATCACATAATTATTATATTATTATTATTATTTTTTTTTTATTGTATTGACAACATTTAAATATGGTTGGGGTGTATTATAAGACTTCAGGGGCGTGTCCAGGGTAAAAATTCAGGGCGGGCCTAGTTTTGATAATAATTTATAAAAGATACACAATTTTTTTTAAAAAGAAACTTTAATATATTTTTTAGTTGTACTACTACTTTGTCATATGTATTATAAGAATAAAATAACTTTTTACAATATTTATTTAGTTAATTGAATTTTTCTGTGTTTCATTTTGGCAAACTCGTCAACAATTTTTGTAAGATCTCGCAATAACTCCGAACACTTATATCATATCGAGCACTTTTGCATTACGAAATTCGTTAGAAATCGAATTAACGGTTAGTTTTACGATTTTCTTTTGTGGTTGATTTACTCTATTGTCATTTTTTGTCATTTAGTGTTTTTGTTGATTTAGAAACAGGTTTAAAAAAATTGCTAATAATTTTATTATAAATTATCAGCTATAGACAAAAAATAAGAAACAATTTATAATTCTAAACGATAGCCAAAAAACAAAACAAAACGAAGACGTTCACTCGCGGTCTCGCATGTCAACCATACATCGATATTCACCACTATTCGATACGAAACAAAATAATATATATTATCAAATAGCATTGTCATAAAATTTTTCACGCTCAGCAACGGTGATCGCCGACAAGGCGACGACGTCGTTATCCTATAATATGGGTCGTATACTTACAAGGGCCTAGCCAAGGGGGGGGGGCAGCTCGGGGCGAATGCCCGCCCCACTAATCAAAAGCGTATGTTTTTAATATGTTGAATATCGATTATTCTAATGAGTCACTTAAGGATCGCCAATTTATTTTACAATTTTTAATTTAATTTATTAATAGATAAAATATTAATCACGGCACAAAATATAATCTATAACAGACATTGTATAATACACACTGCGCCGATGTATTCATGCTTTCCATTAAGTGTTCAGTATGTTTAATTCGAAAAATAAATTAATTGGGTTTATTTAAATGCTAAAAATCAGGGTGGGCCAAGGGTGGACACGCCTCTGTAAGAATTAAATAAATATTTTATTTTTCATGCACGACTGGTATATGATGTGAATATTTCACAAGCCGTGAACGTTAGGTTTATACCTAAACTCAATATTTATCGAATATCATGATTGGAATAATTTCTCTTAGTTCATTTGCATAGTGCTTAATATCCACAAAAAGTGCAATACCACTTGTTGGTGGAATTATACACATTAATTAGATATGATATAAACACAATCGTTAATTTGAAATTATTTATCTAAAAATATTTCTGGGCCAACATTTAGTAAGAATTATACAGTAACAATATATACCTGGTAGTTTTTATTAACACATTGACTAACTACTCACCGTCAAATTCTCATAAAAATTTAATCTTTCTTCAATTTTATTCTTTTCAGTTAAAACAAATTCTTCGGTTAGGATTCCATGTTTTTGAAAAATTATACTAGGTTGGTTTTCTACCATAAGCTTTTCACCATTTAAACGTTCGAACTCAGGTACATTTATTCTCATAAATACTGTTTTATAGTGTTGTTTTGCCAATTCTTTAAATATCGGATCATATTGTTCGGTATTATTGACGGAGTATGTGAGCCAATATAAACCGAACTTGACTGTATAAGCATGTATGGACTTGGTATCCTTTTCGTTCCTAACATAATATACGCCATCGTCATATATCTATCAACAACAATATTAAATTAGTAACACTCCTAATTAATTAAAATAATACAATGTAGGTATATGAGGATGAGAGTGAATTTCATGACTAACCTTACGTCTTATAGTAAATAAGTAAATTGTAAGTATGTACAATAAACAGATCGCTCTTTTAACTCACTACTACTATTATTATTACTAGAATAAATTACTACTGTACACTACATCAACTACTACACATCTACGAATTTACAGAGTGTTCTTAATTAAATATCACTGTAATTTGAATAAAGTAGGTACCGATGTATACAAATGTTATAACCAGTGGTAGCGAGAGAAATGTAGAAAAAACAAAATAGCAATTTACAAAATATCCATAGGTAAATTTCCTGTAATCAATTTTTCATATCGAAGTACTAGTCCAATCGATAATCAAATTTAGTTTCTGAACGTAGTAGAGAAGCTTATGATTTTACAATGATGTATATGTTTATTTCTATTTTTCTCTTCCTGTAAACCTTAATTTTTTAAAAAAAATATTAAACGGTCAAATTGAGTCTTCCTTCATGCTTTTGGAAATCCAATGGCGTTGTAAGTTTATGGTCAATTCACGCCCCACCTTTGATTTTAGCAATTATGATCAGTAGTTTATTTTGTTTTAAAAATATCTTTAAATATATATACATATGTAATTATTTCAGATTCTGAACAAAGTGAAAAAGCTAGTGTTTTTACAATGATGTTTATTTTTTTTTTCTGTGTAAAACTTTTCGTATGGAAATACTTGTCCAAAAGTTTCGATCAGTAACTTTTTGAAACCGGACTTGCCTCTAGATTGTACTTTAAAGAGGTAATTTCTTAATTCTTCAATTTTTTTTTTTTTGGAAAAAACTACCCAAAATTTGACAAAAACGAATCGAAAGCCATCATTTTTTGATTCGAACTATATGAAAATTAAAACATAGATAGAAAATCATATAAGAAAGATTTTGGCGCAAAAAAATTTTGGAAATGTGAAAAAAAAATTTTTGACATTTTTCTAACATTTTTTTTTTCTCATTTATTTTTAGATTCTAAATGAAGTGAAGAAGCTAGTGTTTTTACAATGATGTTTATTTTTTTTTTCTTTTTTTTTCTGTGTACAACTTTTCGTATAGAAATACTTGCCCAAAAGTTTCGATCAATAACTTTTTGAAACCCAAATTGCCTCTAGATTGTACTTTAGAGAGGTAGTTTTTTGAATTTCTCAATTCTTCAATGTTTTCTTTGGAAAAAACTACCCAAAATTTGACAAAAACGACTCGAAACCCATAATTTTTTGATCAGAGTTTTATGAAAATTTAAACATAGATAGAAAATCTTATAAAAAAGATTTTGGTGCAAGAAAATTTTGAAAATGTGAAAAAACATTTTGGACATCTTTTTTTTTTCTTTTATTATTAACTTCCTTTGTTCAGAATCGTTTTACTGAAGAAATGATTTATCGTTTCGTTAAAATTTAATACGCCCGTCGTGCGAAGTACACCCATCGTGCGAAGTATGTCCGGCTTTTTATATTATTAACTTCCCTCGTTCAGAAACGTTTTATTGAAAAAATGATTTATTGTTTCTTTAAAATCCAATACACCCATCAAGAGAATCCCACTCGTCGTGCGAAGAACACCCATCGTACGAGGTATGTCCGGATTTTTTTTCTTTCAAGTTAATGTTATTATTATTATTATCATTATTATTAGAGAATGTTTTATTTTAAGGAAATTTTAATAAAGTAGCATAATGTACATATTTGTAATTGGGCACAATCCCGTATTGTATCAATATAATATTAGTATATAAATACTATTAAATAAAATATAAACACGTTTTCGTGTAGAAATACTTGTCCAAAAGTTTCGATCAGTATCTTTATAGATCCCGAATCACACCCAGGTGGTACTTTAGAGAATTCATTTTACAAATTTCTCAATATTTATTCCAAAAATGGGGGAAATCTGTTGAATAATTGACAATAAATGGCAAAGATTTGCAATTTTCGGAATTTCCGTAGTATTGAAAATAGCTTTTTAATATAACTTCGATAATAATGCAGCTAGGGACTCGAAACTTTCACCAACTTCTATAAACTTAATTTTATAATAAAAAGAAATTAAAAAATGTAATATGATCTCACTCATAAATATGTCGAATTGACTTGAAAAAATATCGAAAATCGTAAGTCAACTTTTTTTCTCTATAACCGTTTGAATTTAGAATTTAGTCGAAATTCGTTAGTTTCACCTAAAGTTGCACACTTTAACGCTCATAAAACACAATTGGCATGACTGATCTTTTTGAAACTTGATATTATACAGGTAATTTCATTGCAAATATTTTGATGCAATAAAATTTCTTGCGGATGAATAATTAAACATTTTATAAGGGATTGATTGATCTATAGATGGTTATAAATTATTGCTGAAAGTTGATAATGTTTTTTTGCATCATATGTATTTTCGACGCTAAAAACAAAGGTGTGAATTAAAATCCACGTGCAACAATAGTTTTCTAATTATTTTATACTATTTTGAAAATTCAATATTTTCGGTTATTATACCAAATACCTATTAATATTCAATTGTATACATAATATGTGGCACTGTGGTACGAGAAAATGTTATGATGCAACACTGCCGCCGGGGTTAGATTCAAACCCGACAGTTCGACGTTTTCGCATATTTTTTTATTTAATAACTTCCTTTGTTCAGAATCGTTTTATTTAAGAAATGATTCATCGTTTCTGTAAAATTCAATACACCCGTCAAGAGGATCCCACCCAACGTGCAAAGAACACCTCGATGAGCGAAGTACACTCTTCTTTTTTTTATTGTATCGCTAACATTTAAATTTGGTTTGGGTGTGTTATAAATCTTATATATATATATTATACAATCATACACGGCTATATCTGATGTGAATATTTCACAAACCGTGAATCTTAGCTTTATACCTAAGCCTAAGCTAACCTAAACCTAAGGATTATACCTAAACTCAACATTAATAAAATACAATGATTCTTAATTTGAATAAAAGTTTGGGTAGTTTTTGCTAATAGATAATTGAGAAAGTCTAAAAATGACCTCTCTATTGCAACATTTGAGGCAAATCCGGTTTTAATAAGATGCTAATCAAAAAATTTGTATGTCCATACAAAAATAAAAAGAAATACATATAATTGCGCAAACAATAGCTTCTGTGCTTCACTCAGAATATGATATATTTTATATTACAGTCTATATTCGATTTGACTTTCATAAAGTTCGGATTGAAAAAAAAAATGAATTAAGGTTGTTTTTGTCATATTTTTAGAATGGTATTGAGAATTTCAAAAAAAAAGAATTCATATTATTATATAGAACTTATGCTAACAGATGGAAACTATGTGACAAAAATTTCTTACAAAGAATTATTCAACAAATAAAGTAGAAATGAAATTAAAAAAAAAAGGGTGTACTTCGCTCGTCGGAGTGTTCTTCGCACATAGAGGAGGATTCTCTTGACGGGTGTATTGAATTTTAAAGAAACGATAAATCATATCTTCAATATAACAATTCTGAACGAAGGAAGTTAATAACATGAGAAAAAAAAAATGCAAAAATTCGGATTTCCGGGTTGAATTCGGGTGCCACATTACATATTATATATACAAATTGAATTATTAGGTATTTAGTAAAATAACCGAAAATATTTAATTTTCAAAATAGAATAAAATGGTTAGAAAACTATTGTTACACGTGGATTTTAATTCACACTATCGTATTCAACGTCGAAAAATACATAATATGCAATAAAACATTACCATCCTCTAGCAACCACGTGTTATCTATAGATATTTCCTAATATCTGTCTGTATTTTCTCCGATTTTATTTCAATCAAACCCATATAAAATGTTTAATTATTCGTCCGTAAGAAATTTTATTGTACCAAAATATTCGCAATGAAATTCTCTATCCAGTCACCAAATTTCAAAACAATCGATTTGGCTAGTTTTCTTATATGTACGTTAAAGTGCTTAATTTTAGGTAAAACTAACGGGTTAAAAAGTTGACTGACGATTTTTGACATTTTTTCAGATCAATTAGACATATATGTAAGTGAGAACATATTAAATTTTTAAGTCTAAATATCAAAAATCAAAAATTTCGTAACAAAAAAACTAACAAAAAATGAGAAATTTCCTAAATATTCAAAATGCTGTATTTAACTCAAAATTGATCAAATATTTTTAAAATTTTTATGAAATATTCTCGTAACTATTTTTAGTTGTTGGTGAAAATTTCAAGTCCCTTACTGCATTATTTTAGAAGTTATGGTAAAAAGAAATTTTCAATTTAACGGGAATTTCGGTAAATGCGTATTTTGTCTTTTTTATCAATTTTTCGGCAGTTTTTCCCCGTTTTTGAAAAAAAGAATTGAGACATTGGAAAAATGATCTTTCTATAGTACCATCTGAGTACGATTCTGGTTCAATAGAGATACTGATAAAAACTTTTGGATGATTATTTTTATACCAAAAAGTGTTTCCAGAAAGGGGAAGAAAAATTTAAAAAAATAATACACATCATTGTACAAACATAAGCTTCTTCACTTCGTTCAGAATCTAAAAAATATCATTGTGATAACACTAACTTCTTTGCTCTACTTAGAGTCTAAAATTAATTTATTTTAGTCACCAATCATTGCTCACGCTATTTTAATTATATTCTATTTCATTTTTATTTTTATGTTTTATTTTATAAAAAAATGACAACCTTCAACTTATTTTCTGGATTCTCACCTGTTCTTGTTCTCTTCTTAGATGTTCTCCTGCGACTATTATTTTGTAATCTTCTATCTGTTAAAAACAACATAAAAGTAATTAATTCACTACATCATATAATCATTATATTATTATTATTTTTTTTTTATTCATTGTATCGATAACATTTAATTTTGGTTGGAGTAAGTGATAAGACTTAAATATTTTATTAATATAATATTTTCATGCACGGATATATATGATGAGAATATTTTACAAGCCATGAACCTTAGGTTTATACCCAAACCTAATTCTAACCTAGTATATATCTAAAGTCAATATTTATCGAATACAATGATTTGAATAATTTCTCTTAGTTAATTTGCATAATTTTTAATATCTAAAAAAACTGCAATACCACTTGTTGATGAAGAAATCATACACATTAATTAAAAGCGATATAAACACAACCGTTAATTTGAAATTATTTATCTAAAAATATCTCTGGACCAACATTTAGTAAGAATTATACAGTAACAATTTTATACATTTATACCTGGTAGTTTTTATTAACACATTGATTAACTACTCACCTTCAAATTCTCATAATATGTTAAGCGTTCTTCAATATCTTTCTTTTCAGTGAAATTAAAAGATTGGGTAATGGATGCATCTCTTTGAAAAACCATAAGAGGTTGCGTTTCTATCATAAATTTTTCACCACTATTACGTGTGAATTTAGTTGAATCTAATCTAATAAATCTTGTTTTAGGATGTGTATTTGACAAATCTTTAAATATCTGATCAAATTGGTCGGTATCATTGATGACGTATGTGAGACAATATTCATTCTTATTGGCTGCATATGTATATAAGTTTTCGAGTTCTTTTTCATACTGAACATAATATATGCCATTGTCAAATTTTATCTGTCAACAACAATATTGAATTATTAACACTCCTAAAATATTAAAATAATAAAATGTAGGTATATGAGGATGGGGGTGACTTTCATGACTAACCTTACGTCTTATAGTAAATAAGTAAATTGTAAGTATGTAAAATAAATAGATCGCTCTTTTAACTCACTACTACTTTTATTATTACTAGAATTATTACTATACACTACATCAACTACTACACATCTACGAATTTAAAGAGTTTTCTTTATTAAATATCACTGTAATTTGTATAAAGTAGGTTACCTAACCGATGGATACAAATGTTATAACCAGAGGTAGCGAGAGAAATATGGAACAAACAAAACAGCAATTTGCAAAATGTCCATAAGTAAATTTCCTGTAATCAATTTTTCATATCGAAATGCGTGTCCAATCGATAAGCAAATTTTTTGAAACCGAAATATTTATCTGGTTGTTATTTTGAAAAAGTAATTTTTCAAATTTTTCAATCCATAAATATTTTAGGGAAAATGATTAGCCAAAATTTGAACAAAATTTTTGAAAATAATCTTTTTTTGTCCCTATCTTCGTGAAAAATTTAAACATAGATTGACAATAAAATGAGAAACATTTAGGCACAAGAAAATTTTAAAAATTAAAAAAAAAATGATTGACATTTTCTAATAATTTTTTACATTTTTTCTCATTATCATTTATAGTTTTTGAACGTAGAAAAGAAGCTTATGATTTCACAATGATGTATATTTTTATTTCTATTTTTCTCTTCCTGTAAAACTTAATTACTCAAAAAAAATATTAAATGGTCAAACTGAGTCTTCCTTTTTGCTTTTCCTAAACCATTGGTATTGTATGTTTATGGATAATTCATACCCCACCTTTGATTTTTACAATTATGATCAGTAGTTAATTTTGTTTTAAAAATATCTTTAAATATACATATACACATATGTAATTATTTTTTTTTTTAAGTTAAATGTTATTATTATTATTATTAGAGAATGTCATATTTTAATGAAATGTTAATAATGTAGCACAATGTACATATTTGTAATTGAGCACAGCTTATGTTTTAACAATGATTTGTATTATTTTTTTTATTTTTTTTTCCCTTTCTAGAAACACTTTTTGGTATAAAAATACTTGTCCAAGGGTTTTGATCAGTTACTCAATAGAACTCGAATCATACCCAGATGGTACTTTAGAAAGGTCATTTTTCCAGTTTCTCAATACTTTTTCCAATAACGGGGAAAAACTGTCGAATAATTGATTAAAAAAGCAAAATACATGTTTACCGAAATTCCCGTTAAATTGAAAATTTCTTTTTACCATAACTTCTAAAATAATGCAGTAAGAGACTTGAAATTTTCACCAACAACTAAAAATAGTTACGAGAACATTTCAAAAAAATTTTAAAAATATTTGATCAATCTTAAGTTCAACATTTTGAAAATTTCGAAAATTTATCATTTTTTGTTAGTTTTTATGTTAAAAATTTTTTGATTTTGGATATTTAGACTTGAAAATTTAATATGATCTAACTGAAATATATGTCTAATTGATCTGAGGAATTGTCAAAAATCGTTAGTCAACTTTTTAACCCGTTATTTTTACCTAAAATTACGCACTTTAACGTACATATAAGAAAACTAGCCAAACCGATTGTTTTGAAATTTGGTGACTGGATAGAGAATTTCATTGCGAATATTTTGGTACAATAAAATTTCTTACGGACGAATAATTAAATATTTTACATGGGTTTGATTGAAATAAAATCGGAGAAAATACAGACAGATATTAGGAAATATCTATAGATAACACGTGGTTGCTAGAGGTTGATAATGTTTTATTGCATATTATATATTTTTCGACGTTGAATACGATGGTATGAATTAAAATCCACGAGAAACAATAGTATTCTAATTTTTTTATTTCTATTTTGAAAATTCAATATTTTCGGTTATTATACTAAATACCTACTATTTCACCACTTACAAAATCAAGTAATGTTTGTGCCCTAATGGTAGTGGAATCGGCCCAGAACGCGACAGTACCGGGAATCGATTCCAGCCCAGCACTCCGAATTTTCGCATTTTTTTTTTTTTTTCTTATATTATTAATTTCCTTCATTCAGAATCGTTTTATTGAAAAAAATATTTACGGTTTCTTTTAAATTCAATACACCTGTCTAGAGAATTCCACTCTACGTACGAAGAACACCCCGACGAGCGAAGTACACACTGTTTAATATTATGTTTTATTTGAGAAAAACATGACATTCTTCAATTTATTTTCTGGATTCTCACCTGTTGTACCTGTTGTACCAGTTTTTTTAGACGTTCTTCTTTGGCTACTTTTTGGAACTCTTCTTTCTGTAAAAACAACATTAAAGTAATTAATTCACTTCATTATATAATTATTAATATTGTATTAGTTTTTTTTTTTTTTTTAATTGTATCGATAACATTTAAATTTGGTTGGAGTATGTTATAAGACCTAAATATAATGTATTTTCCTACACGGCTATATATGATA
This sequence comes from Stegophylla sp. TES_Ste_2020, assembly GCA_025469315.1. Taxonomy (NCBI): domain Eukaryota; kingdom Metazoa; phylum Arthropoda; class Insecta; order Hemiptera; family Aphididae; genus Stegophylla; species Stegophylla sp. TES_Ste_2020. The sequence goes on along the minus strand of JAIPRM010004721.1, from coordinate 9,014 downwards.
TAAATATTTAACAAGTCGTGAACCTAAGTTTTATACTTAAACTCAATATTTATCGAATGCGATGATTGGAATAATTTCTCTTAGTTCATTTGCATAAAGCCTTATATCCACAAAAACTGCAAAACCACTTGTTGATGGTGATGTTATACACATTAATTAGATACGATTTACATACAACCGTTAATTTGTAATTATTTATCTAAAAATATTTCTGTGCCAACATTTAGTAAGGATTATGCAGTAACAATTTATAACATATTATATACCTGGTAGTTTACACATTTACACATTAATTAACTACTCACCGACAAATTCTCATAATATGTTAACCGTTCTTCAATTTTTGCCTTATCAATTAAAGTAAAACCTTCGATTTGGATTCCATATTTTTGAAAAACTATCTGAGGTATGTTGTCTATGTTAAGTTTTTCACCACTTTTATATTTGAAATAATTTGCATCGATTCTAATAAATCTTGTATTAGAATGTGTTATTGCCAAATCTTTAAATATCTGATCAAATATTAAGGAATTGTCGAAGACGTATATGAGAAAATTTTGCCCCTTATCGTGAACATCCTTACATAAGTAATTGAGTTCATTTTCGTCCGCAGCGTAATATATGCCATCGACATATCTTATCTGTCAATAACAATATTAAAAATTATTAACACTTCTAATTAATTAAAATAATAAAATGTAGGTATAAGAGGATGTGAATGAATTTCACGACTAACTATTTCATATAGTAAATAAGTAAATTGTAAGTATGTACAATAAAGATATCGCTCTTTAAACTCATTACTACTATTATAATTATTACTAGACTAACTATTGTACACTGCATCAACTACTACACACCTACGAATTTAAAGAGTTTTCTTTATTAAATATTACCGTAATTTGTATAAAGTAGATAAAGTAGGTATCGATGTATACAAATGTTATAACCAGTGGTAGCGAGAGAAATATGGAACAAACAAAACAGCAATTTACAAAATATCCATAGGTAAATTTCCTGTAATCAATTTTTCATATCAAAATACACGTCCAATCAATAAGCTAATTTTTGAAACCGAAATATTTATCTGGTTGTTATTTTGAAAAAGTAATTTTTCAATTCATAATGATTTTAGGGAAAAAAATTACCAAAAATTAACATAAAAATGATAAACATCATTACTGAACCATAAGCTCAGTTCAGAATCTTTAATTTCGGTGTGAAAACACTAAATTCTTAGCTCCAATCAGAGTCTAAAATTAATTTATTTCAGTCGCCATTCATGGATCATATTATTTTAGTTATATTTAATTTTAGGATTTATTTTATAACAATATTATTCCCACCAAGTTTCCAAGTATTCCATCGGGATCCATACCTGATCTAATGATTCCGGGTCTTCTGATTGCTGTTGTGTTTCTTCTTTGTGCACATTGGCTAGTTCTGTTCTCTGCCAACAACACACAAAAGTAATTAATGCACTGCATCACAATTACCACCTATATTTGTTTTTCTTTAAATTTTTAACTTTTAAATCTCAAATTTAGTCGGATTTGCGTCAATATATCAATATATACTACACATTAATTCGATACGATTGAAATACATCCGTTAATTTCCAATTATTTAATCTAACAATATTTCTGGGCCAACCTTTAGTAAGAATTACACAGTAACAATTTATAACATGTATACCTGGTAGCTTTTTATCAATACATTTATTAACTACTCACATTCAAATTCGCAAATCTTTGTATTTGAGCACCAATAATATCCTTTTCTTCGGATGAAAAATTTCCGACATATTCTCCAAATTTGTAAAAACGAATGACAAGTTTTTTTTCTGAAGTTGTTGTTTTTTCCCCATCGCTCTTTGTATTCACAATTACTTTAACGAATTTTGTTGCTGGAAATTTGCTTGCGAATTCTTCAAACATCTCATCATAATTTCCGTTATTATGGACGTAGTATACTACGCACAGTTGATCGATTTTATTAGCATCGTCTATCATGACTGAGAGGTCAGTAATACCTTCTTGGAATTCAATGATCTCATTGGCCGATTGTGTCTGTCAACAACAACATTTAAGTTACAACTCACCAGGTGAATTCAAATAATAAAATAAAGGGATATAAGGATGTGTGTAAATTTTATGATTAACCTCAAGTCCGATAGTAATTAAGTAAATTAGTAATTGAGTACAATAAAGAAATCGCTCTTTTAACTCAATACTGTATACTACATCAATTTCTACACATCTACGAATTAAAACAGTTTTCTTAATTAAATATCACTGTAATCTGTATAAAGTAGGTACCGATGCATACAAATGTTAGAACCAGTGATGAGGAAAGAAACACGGAACAAACAATTTAGCAATTTGCATAATTTCCATAATATGTAAGATATCAAAATTATATTACTGCCTTCACTGTATAAGAATAACAAAATAATGATTTAGGCAACTATTCTCATATTTAGGATAAATGTTGTACTGCCTCCCCTCCCCCCAAAAAATAAATAAATAAAGAAATAAATAAAAAATAAAAAAAGTGTGGACATCACTCGTCGGGTGGGATTCTCTTGGCGGGTTTATTGAATTTTAAAGAAACGATAAATCGTTTCTTCACTAAAACGATTCTGAACGAAGAAAGTTAATAAATATATATAAAAAAAAGCGGACATACTTCGCACGATGGGTGTACTTCGCACGACAGGTGGTATTCTCTTGACGGGCGTATTATATTTTAAAGAAACGATAAATCATTTCTTCAGTAAAACGATTCTAAACGAA
>JAIPRM010004720.1:0-22250 GCA_025469315.1 Stegophylla sp. TES_Ste_2020 | reverse complement strand
GCCTAGTGGTAATGGAACCGGCCTAGTGCGCGACAGCACCAGGCTCGATTCCAGCCCGGCACTACGAATTTTTGCATTTTTTTTTCTTATATTATTAACTTCCTTCGTTCAGAATCGTTTTACTGAAAAAATGATTTATCGTTTCTTTAAAATTTAATACGCTTGTCAAGAGAATACCACCCGTTGTGCGAAGTATGTTCGCTTTTTTAACTTTAAATGGTGAATTTCGCTGTATTAATTGTTAAAACATTAACTTAGACATGTTATAATATAGTTAATATTATTTTGTTGATTTCAATTCCACCTATTGAACTAGTGGGGTAACCTAACCTACCAGAGATCCTCGAATCCACTAGGATCTTTTGTTATTTAATTTTTCTTCTTCTTCTTCTTCTCCTTTTAACCATACTATCACACATAGCTGTTTAGGTTTATTCAAAGAACTAGAATTTTTCAACTGTTAAATTATTGAAAAATTCTAAGCGCACTCACAATATTCACACACGCTGTCGGTGTGCCGTGTGCGTGTGACGGTTCGAAAATATTGAATTGCACCGTGCACTTAGCACTATTAATTCTATAATTTACTCAAAGGAGAAATACAAAGACGCACTAAACAACCGCTGCAGTGAGATACAAAACGTATTGTTGTGTGTTGTATTACTTTTCGAGAAAACGGCATTGCTCTAACGTCGCGGTCACGCCAGGGCGATTTGAGCGAAATACAAATTATTTCTGAGGTGTATAAGTCGATAAATCGAACCCTCTACTGGAAGTCTACACACATCGGCAAAGGGTCGTTTTCTAGTAGTTGCATTGTTGACTTTTTTAATCCATTACTTATAGAGTCGTATTGGACGGTATACGCGGGGTATAATATCCACCACAATAATATTTTGTAAAGAAATCCGAATGAAACTTAATATTAAGCTGCGGCGGGTAGAGTTGCTATGGATTTAATGCAACAAAATAACCTTAAAATACCTTAAAAATGCACTTAAAATGTCAATACAATTTATAACAATTAATGCTCTTAAATTAGTTATTGAAATAACAATTAATTTTTTTTTGTTTGAAAAAATTTTGGACATTTTTCTAACATTTTTTTTCTCATTTAATTTTAGATTCTGAATGAAGTGAAGAAGCTAGTGTTTCTTCAATGATGTTTATTTTATTTTTTCTGTGTAGAACTTTTTGTACGGAAATACTTGTCCAAAAGTTTCGATCACCGACTTTTTAAAACCAGATTTGCCTCTAGATGGTACTTTAGAGAGGTGGTCATTTTTTGAATTTCTCAATTCTTCATTTTTTTTGGAAAAAATTACCTAAAATTTGACAAAAACGTCTCGGACATTTTTCTAAAATTTTTTTTCTCATTTGTTTTTTATATTATTAACTTCCTTCGTTCAGAATCGTTTTATTGAAGAAATAATTTATCGTTTCTTTAAAATTCAATACACCCGTCAAGAGAATCCCACCCATCGTGCGCAGTATGTCCGGCTTTATTAGAAATAGTATTTTTATTAACAAGAAAAAAATCGTATTTTCATGCACACACACACATTTTCACACATAGGTTCATATTTATTTTTCAAGCAAATGTTATTCAATTTATTTAAATAATGTGTGAATAGTAATCATGAAAATTATTGAATTTTATTTGATTTGACTCCGATTTTGTAGTTCTATTGCATCTTATCTAATAGAAACAAATAATCCACTTTCATATACTTGCATACTTATACAGTTCGTCTAAAATATTTTAAAACTAAAACATTATTTATAAAATATAACCTATTTTACTCTTTATAAATTACTTATAAATTATTTTACTTTTTAAAATCGGTGTTGATCAAAATTCTAGAAATTCTAGTAATTGTCCAATTCCCCAATATTTTTTTTTTTTTTTTTTATAAAATTGTTGAGAATTTTGAAAATTCACCTCAGTCGATTCTTCACACCGAAGTTATCGGCCAGAAACATACTTTGAACGCATCGATCCGGGAACTTTTCAATTGGAAAAAGCGTTTTCAGAAAAATAAAATTTTTCAAATCTACTAGTCCTTTTCTTCACTCAGAATGTACAGAAAAAAAAAAATGAAATAAACATTACTGTGAAACATATAACAATACATTCTTCGCTACGTTCAGATTCTAATAAAAATACTCGATTGTCGACGTACGAATGTTTTTTACGGCTATACATTACACGCGATCGGTGTCAGGTCGGGTTATTTTCAAATTCATATGTTTTATATCATTTTTTTTATATTAAAATCACTTCTGCGGTAACTTACACCGAGTGGGATGGCTATAAAAAAATATCGGAAAATGTATCTGTCGAAATTATGTCGAAAAACATTTAACCGGCAAAGTATTTTATCCGAGAAATTATTCGATGCGAAGTAACACACATGAAACATAATTTGATCTTTTTATCCGAAAATCAATTAACTTATATTACATAGAAAAATGTTTAATATATTAACACAAATTTATTTTTAAGTACAATTAGTACAAAACAACAAAAAAAAATCTTTATGTTATTCTTCCGTCAGTACAATCGATGTAAATATGTGATCAGGATTCCAAATGCTCAGCGTAAATTACATAAGGGAATTATAAGTGTAATTAAAACTCGGAAAACTTTAAATGGCCCTACTTTAAAGTTTATTCGTTTTAAACAGTAGGTATATCATAAATGTAAATTCGTAATTAATGAAAATTCAAAAATGCCAAAGACACTTTAAACCATTCCTCATTCTTCCAGTGGTATTTTCTTGGTAGGTGCAGTGTTGAATTTTAAAGAAACGATAAATCATTTTTCAATCAAACAATTCTGAGTGTATCTTCGGTAAATTAAACACAATTTTATATTAAGTATGTTCAACAATTTTTTCCATTTAATTAAAAAATATAAGTTTTGCCGTATTTTGAAGTTGATTAAAAATGATTAGAGATTGGTATTTATAATTTTGACGAAAACGTAAATATGAGTTGACCTAAGTAAGCTTGTATTCGCTTATAAATTCTTGTAAAGTGTCCATTAATATTGATTATAATTTTATATTTAAATAATTATTATTGTAGAAATTTATAAGTGGACACCCCCCTTGAAAAAATCCTAGTTGCGTCATTGGAAGAAGTGAAGTCCGGGCTCTGGTTACGACTATAATTATTAAATTAATCCGTCGATTTTTATTTTACTTATCGGTCACAAACAAAATTGCGTTTTGGATTATTACATGGCGTTTATGAACGTAAACTTTTTATGGAAATAAAATTAATATTAATCGCAAAATGCCGCGCGATTATAGACGGTGTTAAATGTAGTCATTTTTTATCGTAAATGCGAGTGCGTGCACGAAAGAAAACCGTAAACACGCACAAATCACGTTAATTAAATCATGATAACGTGAAATTACAAAGATATCGCATTCCAAAAAAGTTTTTTTGTAAAAGGTATATGAATATATTTTGCATTTTGCTCGCTGTGGGCCGTTAAACAAAATCGTGTAATATTATTCGTGGTGACGGTTTTAATTTGAATTTTATTTACTCCGGCGAGTAATGATCAAACGTTGCGAGCACTCGTGTGTCTCGAGACAATAAATTATTCCTCTCTAGTCGCGTACAATAGTATTGTAATCGATTCAAATTTCCAAAATATAAATGCGGACGAGCTATATTGAGCTCGTTTCGTAGATAATGGAATCGAGCATCAGAGCATCAGGACCCGTTTCGCCGAGAACGGAGTCCTTAACCCTAAAATAGGGAGAGCCATTTCCCGTCGAGTAGTGAATCCGGAAATCGTTTTGCCGTCCACCTGCAAACGGACGCAAATCCCAAACACACGCGCCGTCTGCCGTTTATTCTCATTGATACTTCAACCCGTAGGCTTAGTGCCTGCAGTGCCCGAAACACTGTTTTCCAACGTTGTTCAGCAAAATAAAATAAATTTTCATCCAGATGAATAATTTATCGTCTCTAATCTCATCCCGAGAGTTTGAAAAAATGTTTATTCTATGCACTGTTCCGCGTAAAAAAGTTGTGTCGTTTATACGAAATTATTTGAAAAATAAACTCCAAATACAGTTTTTTTTTTCAATGTAGATAACCGTATAGTTACAGTTATATCAGTGACGCAGCCAAGATTTCTCAATGCAAAGGCAGTTTTCATGTAAAATAACGGTTTTTTTTTTTTTTTTTTCATTCAAAACATTAAAATTAAAATTCATAACTTGGAAGAATTTTTTTTACCTAAGATAACTTACATGTTTTTTTACTTGGGGTCGATTTTGAAAAAGAATTAGCTCAATGAACGATTTTTTATAAGAGAGATAATTTTTTATAAATTAAATAACTGTTACACTGATGCATATATACAGTGGCGCACACAGGATTTTTTTTCGGGGAGGGTTATTTAAAAATTTGAATCAACCACTTTCTATCATTATGAACTATATAAATTACAGATGAATATCAGCTGTTGGATTGCTAAACCACTGTAACAGCTAATTAACCCCTAAAATAAAACGGTATATTAAAAGTGAAATAGAAAAAATTTATTTACCACCTATCAAAAATTACAAATTTTTTAGAGCCCGAGGTAAATCAAAATTTTAAAACGATATCACGCATCAAAGTTAGAGGAAATTATTTGTTCTTTATGCTTTAAAAATGGATTCTCTCATAATTACAGTAAAACTAAAGTAAAATGAGGTTATACAGCGTCATAACGCTTCGTAAATCAAAAATATTCCTAAATTTGACATAAAAACCTAACTTGGGATTTAAAGTTTTAAAGAAAAAATAATTTTTATATTTTTTTTCAAATTAGATGCCATATTATACGACTACCGCTCAAAACGATTTACACTGTTGTTTTCAGAATCAAAAAATAAATTACAATTTAGAATAAAAACAAAATTGAAATTGGAGATATGGGTGGTAAAAAGGATTTAAAACAAGATAACCACAGTGTCCAGGTAATTGAAACACTGTTTTTTCAACATATTGTGTAAAGACACATTAAATTATGAAAATGTTCTGAAAACAGATTAGCTTACACACAAACGTTATATTAATATAATATTACACTTAATAAACGCAATACTGAATAAAACAATTTCGGGAGGGGTTATAACCCCTTAAACCCCTCTCTGGGTGCGCCACTGAATAAATATATATATTTTAATAAAGTTTTGCGACGTGTCTTTGGTTTTCTTAAGAAAAAAAAAATTGTTTGGAAGTTATTAATCCAGTGCGTCTTAAAGCATTGCATATTTCTTTTAGTTATTTAATTATTAAATTATTCGTGAACATGATTTGGTCTCCATATAGAATCAGACACGATTTTTGCGTATATATGCGTAAAACAATTAACAAACTTGATGCTGATTTGAATAATAACGTTTCTAATATCAGTCTTACTGATCGTTGGCATGTATCGGATATTTAAATCGATTGCACTGAAATATCATTCTATTCAATGTTTTAATGGTCCTGACTAGCGATATTCTTCTGCGTTTTATATTGCTTCTCGTCGTCAAAACGAATGTCAAGTTAACATTATTTAGAAGGCATTGATTTCTTTTTCGACCTTCATTAACTTCATTACATAAAAGTCCATTAAATTGGTTTTAATTATTATTTACTATTCGCTAATGTTTGTTTAAATATTTAACTACGTTTAGCGAACCTGGTCTGTTTGTATTATATTTTTATAATATTTTATTTTATTGTTTGTTTGATATTTGTATTCTATATTCCAGTTGGACGTTAATTATTATGTAAACAATAATAATGCTAAGTAAATGTACTAAAAATTGTATGAATAAAATTCTAAAATACTGAGTGGAGATCATGAAATTAAATAAACGTACATAATAAAGTAAATATGGAATAGCACTACACCAAATAAGGAAAATTAAAAAAGGAAAAAAATCTCATAAAACCCAATGAAATAAGAGAGGCTACCGGGAGGAAGATTCCCAAGTGTTATGATTTTTTCCAGTAATTGGTCAGCCCAGTAAGACGTTTCGATAAATGTTGCATGCACATGCAAATTTTGACGAAAATGTTAAAATATTAAGCTAATTGAATACCAGATAAAAAAAAAAAAAATAGTTCATCACCAAGCATCATAGAAGGAAAAATAAACAGTAAAAGAAGCAGAGGAAGACGACGAAAATATTTTTTTCAAGATATTTTTCATTGGACAGAGTTTATCACTTATCAACAACTTTAGACAACGGCTAGAGACAGATATGAACAGCTACAGCGACAAGGCTGATGATGGAATCTGAATTTTGAAAACAATGTATTATTTTTGCACGTAATAACTACCTACGCATATATGTTTTTAAATAAAAATTTTGTATGCCGAAAAAAATACAATTTTTTGCTTGATTAAAATATACACGTGGAAATATAATATTTTAACAGTGATGTATTAAATATATCGCTTATAAAAAATTCATAAATAATATTTATTTTTTTGTTTTTTTTTTTTTTTTTTTTTGTAAAAATATAGTGTAGAGGATTAATATCAGTTGGTGGCCAGAATTATCCCTGCGAGAATTTTGTTTTTACTAAGCTCTTGCCTACGCTCACGGATGAGTTTACTAATTACAAAATACGGCATGTTCTATTCAAATATTAATTGAAACTATATGACGAAATGTGTCGCGTGCGTACGAATGAAAATACAAATATTACGTAATGAGAGCTATGATTTACTTTTAAATATTTAATTAATATATTTTTAATATCTATAATTTTGTAAAACAGGATTACAAACGTACATAAAAACATAACGTACTTCTCTATGCGATTAATTGCGATTTTTTACGATTCAACTGATCAGATAATCCCACCACAACGCGGTTACGACGACTCGGATATAAATAACTTTTAATAAAAGTCAGCATTCAGTATTATAGATACGCGTTGTTTTTACGTTTTCTTAGTATTTAAAAGTTTAATATCAAAATCCTTTAAAACTTTAACGATTCTAATATATTCATTTGTTTATTCTGTAGTTATACAATTTTTTTTTTTTTTTTTTAATTTAATAGGACATTAAGTAAGTACACATCATTTCCCTCGGTAAAAAACTTCGCGTAAAACGTAAGTCTTGAAGTTCTAAAACGTACTGTACAATGTATATATATATATATATATATATATACTTATTAAATTTTATAATCCTATTAGGAAAAATAATTTCCCGGAACTGCACTTGTTCTTGTGCTCTAATTTGGCGGCGTATTTAAGAGATGAAATTTTAATACGAACGACGATACGCATAAAATGTTTGTTTGACAACTGAAATCGTCGTCGTCAGACAATGAAACTAGTTACATTTATTCCTACTGTCATAATCACGAAACCTTTCTAGATAGCCTTATTTTGTTATCTTTATAATATAATCGTTTCAGCATCCATAGACTTCGTTAGGTCAGGTCATTATAACCGTCGTCATCGTGCAAGTAATTATATTTTAACGCGGCGTATAAAGTTGTCGTTCACACGCCAACAATTTCTAAACGAAATATTTATCTTCGTTGTGGAATGAAAAAGTTTTATCTTATTGATTTTTCGAAAATTTACTTTTTTTTTGGATCGTTTTGAGTAAAAAAAAAAAAAGATAATAATCGTTCTATTTTTTAACTTAACCACGAACTTTCCATCTTAATTCGCTTTCAAGATACTCAAAATAAAACGGATTTAAATAGAAAAATAATACAAGTAAGTTCCTTTAATTTAAACGAAATATAAACATTTTTTAAAGGGAATTATTATTTGTGAGGCAAAAGGTTCTATCGAACGATATTAATAATAATATTAATTGGCTCGGAAGTTATATGAACTGAAAATGGCAAATTATGCACGAAAAATATAAAACATGGATTAAAAAAATATTCATACCCCTCCCTTAAAAAAAAAAAAAACTTGTTAATTAAACATGTAAATATGCACAAGAATAAATGTAGAGTATATAAAAAAAAAAAAATATTAACTATAGACTTCGCTAAAAAAGCAGTTTGTATTTTAACATCTTATTGAAGTGAAAATATAGTTTAAAATATATATATTTCCAGTATTTTGAGAAGTATATATGGAATACTCCTATATGTTAAGAAAGCAAAAAAAATAATATTATTTTTTGTTTTAGAGGTTATTTAATATGCATAATATGCGTGTGAAAATCCATAAAATATTAACTATTTCCATAAAATTAGCCAAGTATGCATTTTCAATTTTCGATTTTTCAGCTCAACACTATATATATAGCTGAGTCTGCTATAAATTAAAAACATATACCTTAATATGCAACTCCTATAGACTATAACCGAGTCCAAGAAATTACCAATAATTTTAAAATGAAAAGGTTCCATATCAAAAAAACGTTAGGTACAGTAAAGTAATACAGTAAAATACTGATGCAATACTATTGTGTTTGTGGTAAACAATAAAATGTCATTATTAGAATGCACTTAACAATTTAATGAAGAAATTATGTTAAAATTATATGTTATTCGTTTTATATAATATCTAAATATAAAATATTGAGCTATAAATGTTATTAGTAGTTTTGACTTTGAAATACATGTTAGTTTTGTGTAGTAAGAAGTATTTATTTTATTTTATTTTCGTATTATTTGTTACATTTTGTAATATTGTATTCCACATGGTAAAATATTGTTTATAATATTAACTTAAAACAAATTTCAAATTTTATACGGAAGTTACCATACAAGATTAACTTACATTAACTTTGTAAACAACTCGTTTGCATTTCAAGCATTCAAGTATTTTACTTCTCGGAGTGTACAATTTCGGACACTATATATATATATATATATATATATAACATAATAATAGACACAAATTTAATAATGTTATACATCAAAGAGTATTATGAACAGAGCTCGAGACTTGGAATAATTTGTTAATTTTTTTTCGTTAGATTTAAAATCTAGCTGGTTCTATGAAAATGTATGACATGAAACAGGGATTTGAAATTTGAAATTTAAAAGTACTTATTTTTGCTAATTTTGGTCATTTTTGAGAAAAATGATTTTTGTTATCTGGTTTTTCTGTTTTATTTATTTATTTATTTGCATATTTTTTTCTTAATTACGAATTAACTTCATCAAAATGACATCATTTATGTTTCAGTTAATACGAAATTAATGACTTTTGAAATGTTTAGGGTGGCATGAATGATTTAGTCGATATTTCCCAAATGATACGCAGATTATGTCGTTGATAATTAATAAATTATCGTAAGGAATAATATACCTGTGGGAGGAGGGAGAGGTGGATTAAATGTAGACCTATACATTTAAATTTTAGAGGATTAAGTCCCAGGCCGCGATCCTCCACAATTTTCGACAAAGGTTTACCAAAATTTCATCGTCAATTCAACCGTTTCGCTTGCTAACATGTTTTAAGTTTGTATTAGCGTCGACCGTTTATCATTAAGTTTTTGTTTTTTCAACTAATACACCATACGTTATAATCATAATACGATGCGTAAACCGTAAACGACGTGAGTAGACTTCATCAGCAGTGTAATAGTCACGCCGCTGTTTAGAAGAGACAAAAAACATGGCCTCCGAAACATGATTGTCTTCCCTCTCGACAAAAAAAAAAAAAAAAAAAAAACCGTAGTTAGTTTTTATTAAACTTTTTATCGCAGGATAACAATCTGTTCTGAAAATTGAATTTTAAAACATACGTTTCGGGTCTTTTCGGAATGAATTAATTGACCTCCGAGTTGTTCGAGATACATACTAATCGAGACCCGAAAGATTTAAATTAAAATAGAGTCCACCTTTTTTTACACTCACTGAGTTCTGATAAACTTACGTATTTCCATGTCATTCAGTGCATATTTTATGGCAACACATGGAAATACGTAATATTTCGGAGCTTATTTTACATTATTATAATTACATTTTAAACCGTGTGTATTAGGGTGACAGTATACCTAAAATTACAAATATAAAACAGGACAAATATCAGTCCAGCAATTGTGAATTGTGATTCGAGAGTATAAGAAAATCTTAGCTCTCTTTAAAGCATACAATTATATTTAAATGAACGTTCTGCGAATGAACGAATCTGCGTTTTTCAAATTTCAAAATTGTAAATTGTATATTTTCAAATTTCGGCAAGCTCAGACGCTCAGTTGCTTGAATAAATATAACTTATATAACTATGAAACAGTTAAAAGATTTACAATATCCTTGATTATAAATACAACATGGGTTCACCACAAGAAGTTCTGTAATAAAATGCAATCAATCATTTCAAAACTTTATTCTTTTAAGCAAACTTGTCTATTTCATGCGATTTTCACAGATTCAAGAAAAAGCTTTCGATCTTCAAACCATTTAAGATTTGATAACTCACTACCATTGGTCCCCTTTGAAGAACACATGGAGAGCCATTTGCTCCCCCTTTTGAAAATGTTTTTTTTTTTAATTAAGCACAAAATATTATATTAATCTCGCTGTGTAAAATATAATCTTGCCGGAAATCGTCAATATTTTGAGTTTTAATTCACAAAATAACTTAATAATAAAAATATATAATTCTTATGAAGTCTAAGTTTAATATATAATGAATATTAATTTGATAATATGGAATTAGATTTTAATGTTTTAAGAGTGAGTAAATTCTGAGTAGAGTAAGGAAACTAGCTTTTTATAATAATATTATACAGATTATTAAATAATAGTTTATTATTATTTTAGATTCTGAACGAATTGAAGAAACTAGTGTTTTTAAAATGATGTTTATTTATTTATTTATTTTTTCTTTAATCACATTTGCGTATGGAATACTTGTCCAAAAGTCTCGACCAGCAACTCTTTGAGAACAGAATTGCCTTCACATTGTATTTTAAAGAGGTAATTTTTTTTTTTTTTTTTTGGTGGGGGGGCTGAAGAACTAAACAAAATTTGATAAAAAAGACTCGGGAACTATCACTTTTTGGTCGACACTTTTTTTTCTCATTATTTTTTTCTTTATTTACTAAACAAAAAAAGTAAAGTTAAGTTAAGTACCTATGTAGTAAAATAAAGTAAAGATAAATAAAGCAAAATTAAGTAAAGAAAAGATAAGTAAAGTAGATCCAAGAAAGCCGGACATATATCGCACCACTGGCTTTCTTCGCTCTTCGGGTCAGATACTCTTGGTGTGTGTGTGTGTTGGAAATGATAAATATTATTGTTCTTTATATTATTAACTTCCTTCGTTCAGAATGGTATTATTGAAAGAATTATTTATCGTTTCTTTAAAATTCTACACACTAAGAGTATTTCGACGCATCTACATTTCGGCGAATGTCAATTCGACGCATTTTATAACATTTATCGAAATCCATATGATTTTGGCGGGACTCGTTTCGCCCACAAACCCTTTTCACCCAACGTATTTTTGTCGTTTAAAAATTTAAAAAGATGGTAATGATTTCATTAAGTACTAGAAGCTTGACTTCTATGTTATACTAAAAATTGCAAAACATATTTTGGCCTTTCATTACCGAAATTTCCTCACGTTGCATTGAAAATTGTGAAACGGTATTTATTATTGATTAAAATCGAGCGCGATGTGAATTTTGCGAAGTGAGCGAGCGGAGCGAATGGATTTTTGGAACGAAGTAACGTTTAATGTGCTTTAATATATTACGTAATTTGGATTTTTTCCCGTGATTTTTGTCGGTCATCACCATCGGTAATGTCATAGTTAATCGCCGCTGTTCTGTATCGTATTATGTAGCTGACTGAAAAAATTCTTTATCGTCTTTTTTTTTTTTTTTCTTTAATGCGATACGCCCACCAAGAACATCCTATTCGAAGATCGAATGGGGATACCCATGGGCGGAGTATTTGTGGTTTTCATATTCTAAAGAAAGGCGCGACGGACATCACAGTATAATATTTATACGTAAAGTCAGATCGCGTTAGACGCGAGTTTCATTAAAAAATTTATTTTTTCTAGTATAAATGATCGAAGAACTCGTAATACTGGTAATGATTTTACGCGACGCGTTGTTGGACGCATTGAATTAGTTCACGCGCGTCGGATATAATATTATTATCAAGGCAGGACGGGATGCGGCAGGTTCCGGAGGTGGAGTCACTCGTTTATCGTCGAACGGTTGAAAGGAAAATCCCGAGGATAAATAGCCGCCGGACGTTTTACGGCTGGGCGCAGAGGTGGGAAAAACAAAATATAATAATTCCCCCCCCGACTATTAGGTCTAGACAAACTATAAAGAACGAGAACGCAGAGTACATATTTTATTCATGAGGGCGTGTTCGACATTTGTCTAAATTATATCGTTCCCGGAAAATGCCCCGACCTTGGACCCATATGTATGCGAGTATGATTTTGGCGGCTCCGAATAACATGAACGAGATCGATCGGGCATAACGCATTTTATTATATACCAGCTTTTGTTTTTCGCACTTTTTTTTCCAATGATGTGACTGACCACAGACGATACGATAAACGTTATTAGTAAAAATTTTATTATAGCGAATTAATGTCGATTAACGATAATTAGACCAGCTTTATAATGTGTATACTATTTATAATAAAAAACAATTTTATACAAACAAAAGTAAATTAGTTTAACTTACCCCTCCTAAAAATTTACTTGCCCCCTCCAAAGAAAAAATTATAATGCCGTTCCTGACTATAGAATATATTTTTAGTAAAAAATTGATGTTCTCTATCAGCGAAATTTCCTGATTTCATCTTAAAGTGAATTAAAACAAATAACTTTTTGCGTTTGTTTTTTGGTTATTTTAGGTGCATATTTCCAACAATTTGTGTGCAATAAGTCTCAAACCCTAGTCTTGTCTTATATGCTCAATTTTTGGTGAATAAGTGTTATTAAAATAATTAAATGATAAAAATATATGACTTTGATTGCGTATACTTACCCTCTAAAATCCGGTAAAATACTGAAATAACCAAACCATTTGTACGAGCTTTTTTCACTCATTAAGACAGGAGTTACATAATCTGGTGATACTAATAATCAATAACATAGTATACTTGCTACTAAGTCTATATTTTAAAATATGAATAGAATAAAATATACGTGTTTTTTTTTTCTTTCTTGTCTGTTTGTGTTTTGAAAATTTGTGAATTTTATCCAAGATTTTTATCAGCGGAAAGGGACGGGAACCCCAAACTTCTTATCCTTACCTAATGATTTACACCTATTCTTACACTTTTATGTTCCAACCGTGCGATATGTATCAACCTCCGCATCACGTGACAGATTATGAGCTGTGCCAAAAGTCGATAATACTACTTTCGCGTGACTGCATCAGCTGGTGTTGAACTATGAAGACTGAGAGAACGGAACTCCAATCATGACCCAAATGGAATTGTCAATATATAGTACAAGAATTACGGGGTAGTAGATGCGTTATTATCTACTTTTGAAAAACCTCACGTATTTCCACACGGAAAGTCCCATTGTCGATTGACGGACGGGATTAATTTATTTAACACCGACCTCGAAATGTATATTGTATATATATATATATCAAACAGAAACGCGTAAGCTCGAAAACGAAAACTTCTCAACAATTATAGCGATATGACATTTAACCCTTTCGCCGTCGCTGCCGTTGACGTACTATTAGACAGGTCGTGATCTGTAACATCACTCCCTTTAGCCGACTTACTTGGGGACGCATTAATAGGGGAAGGGGGGTGGCTAAGGAGTGAGAGGGTTGCAGCTCTTCCCGAAATATAAGAGATTAATACGTACTAAATGCATAATGCTCTAATCGAGTTCGTCAACAGAGTCTGATAATAAATTATAATTTAATCAAATATTGGATTCTAAATACCAAAAGGTCAATGTCGTTTAATACAACGATGTTAATTTATTATTATTATTATTATTATTTTTTAATCACTGTTTTCAGCCTAGTCATGCTCTAATCAATCTATTTTAGGACTTAAGGCAATTTTTCAGTAGAAAATTCGGATGATACTTTAGAGAGGACGTTTTTCAACGGATTTTCCTAAAACTTTCGAAAACGATTGCAGTTAATGATGATCATAAAACTAATTTTTAGTCCAATAATCAAAATTGATGTTTTAAAGAGAATCTGTGCTAATTTTAAAGACACAATCTATACTTTACTTTATTCTGGCGAGGTCTGTTTTGGAATTTAGATCTTTGGTTAGGAATTTTTCATAATCTGGTGAAATCGAAAATTTCTAAATACTATAAAAGGGAGTTTATTTGGGTTTAAAATGTAATTTTTACATAATTTCAAATTTATAATATAATCAGCTATTTTACAAAAGAATTGTAATGTAGAGTTCATTTACATGTTAAAAGACAGTCGACAGGTTGTCCCAAGTTTTTATATCGGATGGGGCGATTGTAAACTCTCCAGATTTTAATGACATGTAAACTTTCCCGATCGTAAACTGTCCCGAGTCGTTTTCAATACTACCTTAAGTGTATACGTAAACTTTCCCGGGTCAATATTATGTTTACCTGAAAGAAATGTGTAAACTCTCCAGGGTCTTCTTTAATACTACCCTTTGGGTGTATGTAAACTGCAAATTATAATTGTCAAACATTTAGTCAAGTATATAAGTTATAGTAAATAGAATAAAATAATAATAGAAACATTTTTTTTTTTTTAGAAGTGAATTATAATTGAAGTCGAGAAACAAATAAATTAAAAATTAATACTTAATATAAATAAATTTCTTTAGCTGTAAGCTATCATTTAGGCCGAGATTCAAATAAAATAAAAAATAAAAACAATAATGTAAATAAATTATTTTAACTGTAAGCTATTAATACCTACAATACAAATAAAAATAATAATATAAATAAATTCAAATACCTAACTGCAGTAGTTAAAAATTTATTTTTTACATTAATATGAACTTATAAGTTTTAAAAATCTTAAGCTATTGTTTGATTTTTATCATTTATAAGTATTTATTTTATATATTTTTCTCTTTTTTCTGTATGAGAGTTTTCACTTTTATTATTTGATTTATTAGTACTCTGCATTTTTATGTATAACTCGGTTTGAAAGTCTATTAGGACTTAATAGATAATAATATTGATCCGGAAGAGTTTACATGTTTACTTCAGGAAGACATAAAATTTACCCGGGAAAGTTTACATATTTCTTTCAGGTAAACAATCTGTTGACCCGGGAGAGTTTACCACCAATTAGTTTACAATTTTTTTTAAATCGGGGAGAGTTTATTATACAATCGGGTGAGTTTACCACAGCCCATTAAATGATTTTAAAGTTTCAGCATTTGTTTCAAAAAATGAAGCCATTGTTTATGTTCCATTTAATTATAGAAATTTAAGTTAATAAGAGTCCAATGTGCTGCTTGCCAAAGTCTTGTAAAAAAATTGATTAGTTTTCGTTTTTATCATGTTTGAAAAATGAAAAATGTTAAGTGGATGTCTTTTATTTGATTGTATAATGTTTTACCGATTCGTTGTATTAATAAACAACACTGTTATGGATTTATAATAATATTTTCTTTAGTTTTACCCTAGTTAGGTGTTAAATTATTAAATAATTACATATAAAACACAAATATACATTATATGGCTACGTTAAAATAAACGAGGAAACCTCACAACGTAGGAACGTGGAGCAAGATACTTTTTCATTCTCAGTATTTTTTTTTTTTCTCGTTTGAGGCAAAACTGTTGAAAGTAGAGAAAAATAACCTCTTTAAAATGCTATGTTAATAAAATTATCTTCCGGAAACATAGAATAAACCCGTTCTGATCTGAGAATGTTTTCGATAAGAAAAAGTGTTTGCAGAGAAAAAACTGAATAAAAATAAATGTAAATCTTCAATAGCACTTTCACTCCTTTTAGAATATAAAATTTAAAAATAATAAAATATTTTTATCATTATTGATGATAATAATTTGCAACCTTTTTGTCGTCTATCACTTTTTAAAAATCGAATTAATTTAACATTCCATCATAAAATAGTGTCATAAAAAAAAAATGTCAAAGGAGATCTAACCTCTATACGCTTCCACCACCGTAAATACGCCACTGATACAAGACATGATGATGATCAATCGATATCGAACCGATTAAAAGTCAGAACATTACGAACAATTTTTTAAAAATCACAATTAAAAGGAATGTAGAAAATATGTGCTTTGATAAAATATTAAATTAATTAAAAACAATTTTAGCTAAAATCATTTGTATCGCTTTGTTTTATACATATTATATTATACAGTCGTCCAATCCGACAGTTATTCAATACGATTATATTCGATGAAAATACCTAATATTTGCGTCTAGTTAAAACGTTATTAACGTAGTCATTAGATCGCGAGATATGTCTTACATGATGTTCTGTGTTCAGCCTCAGTTTAACGATACTTTCCAAGGCTAAGTTATATTTAGTTCTTTCAATTGAGCCCCAATTATTTCAGTGGACGTCGAATAATTATTTTCAGTTTTTTTTTTTTTTTTTTTTTTTAAGCGCAAACAGACATTAATACTACGCTTGAGAATGATTTGAAATGGATATTTTGGCCATTAATTTCAATGATACTCATAAATCTTTTTTAAATTACTCATTTAGTGATTTTATTAAAAAAAAAATACCTAGATAATGTTAACTGAATATAGCTTTGTCTGGATAGAAATCATAGTTATTATTATTTTTTTTTTAATTACACGTTAAAATTATAATCATTGTTTCGATAACTGATGATTTTATTCATGGATAACTAGAAAAACCATACGTACATCTGTATGTGAAGTGTTGATATTTAAGTATTGATTCGTCAACCTAATGACGTAACTATATTCAGTGATACTTAACTGTATATTATTTAGATTGAAAAAAAAAATGTATTTGAAATAATTCATCTAGATAATTTAGTATAACTGACACAATATTATTTGCCTATTTGAGATAGTACATCGAACAAATAAATATCTAAATTTATTTAGATAAAATGAAGCATATTAAATGTGTATTTTTATGCTCGAATAATAAAGATGGTATATTCGTAATGAGGAACTAATAATGAAAATATTATGAAATGAAAAACTAAATCATAAACTCTATTTTTACTATTAAAATACATTTTTTTTTTTTTTTTTTTTTTTTTTCTAATTTGTTTTATATCTCCACAATTTTTAATGCAACAATTACGATACTTTTTACTACCGGTAGTTAGAAAATTCTAAAACTGATCATATCGTTATAGATTTTAACCGAATAGAGTGTGTTGTAATGCTTGTTAAATACCATACGATAAATAAATAAAACCGAGAATAGAGCGTGACGTTCGTTTTGATCGATTGTTTATAAAAATAATTTTACTTGATATTTTTGAATTTCTAAATTTCCATATCGTGTGCACGCGTTTTACAAAACTAATTTTATTTTATGCAAACATTACTCATTCTCAGCAAGCTTATCTAGGATATTTAGGATCCTTCTCTTCGCATCATCATGTGTTATCATACGAAATACGAAAAGACTATACCCGCGTGTGAAATTTCACGAACGAAGTGACGGCGGCGGAGGAGGAACGGGGGCTTAGGTTCAAACCATCACGACCAAACGGTACATAAATTCCGTATGTTTATAGGGTTTGAAACACTATATGGAGGAGACACGGCCGCGTGATAACACTAATATTGGACCCTGATATGTACTGCAGAGACCTCCAATATGCACGGAAAACAAAATAGACGCGTAAATGCTCGGTTTGGTAATCCGTACGGTAAGTAGGAAAATACCCTTGAATATACGTATAAGAAAAGTGGACGGTGATTTCAGAATTATTTTTATCGCGAGGCGTCATACACGAAACTCAGCTTATTATTATTTCAACACTGCATTACTACCAGACCAATCTCGTCGGTTCCATTTCAAATGACTAAACAGCTCTATTCGACCAGTTTACTAGTTGTACCCGTGGTTCAGAAAATATGAATTATTAAAATGATCTAAAGATCTAAAGGTGAAATAAAATTACATTTTTATTTATAAAAAATAAAAGCGATTAGTTTATTTTCAAAAAACTGAGCGCATCAAATCAATCTTAATGATAAGTATAATTGAAATGAGTTGTGAAATAATTATTCCTGGATTTTATATTATTTTCCGTTTGCTGTGAATTTTGGTATTGTGAAAAGCGAGAAACTAATGTTTGTTTTTATTTAGAAATGTTTTTTAGAAACCACTGTCTTATAATATTACACAATTGCGTTTCTAAACCTTTAAATAAAAATAAAAATTAATATTACTAATCATGTCGGCCCGGAAAACTTTTCAATTCGTTTAATGAACTCAATAAAAACGATTGTGTTTTTACGCAATGCATTAATTCATTTTGTGTATAATTTTTTTTTTTTTATCTTTTCGTCCATCGAACCGTGTTTAAATGGGATGAAATACCTACTCGAGACTCGGGAAATTAAAAATAAAATCGATTCGAAGAGTTTTGTGAACAATCAATATATCTGAAGTACGATACAGAATAAAATAAGACTCGGGGAAAAATATTATAACTACGAAATATGCTCTAAAAATATGAGAAAATGCTAAAATAATCTCTTATAAAACATTAATTTTACGTTTAAATCTCAAAATATTTAAAATTTGTACTGTTTAATATATTTTAATATGTATTATTAATTCTTCTTCTAATATTTATGAACTCTTCTTTTTTTTTTTTTTTTTAATCGTTATTCTTTTTAAGCTTATATTTAAAAAAATAAAAATATCAAATAATATTCAATCTTTTCAGGGAGAAATTGTCCAATACTAAGAAAACTCAAATTAAATATTGAAAAATAGGTGAAATATGCACTTACGAGTAAAAGTCAAATATAACCGAAATATGCACTTATATCGAAAAAAAGAGTTAAATATGCAAAATATGCAAATTAAGGAGAACTGTATACAACTCCTGGTGTTATGAAACGCATTTCTATATTACTTAGCTATGTTTTGAATGATTTTTGAAAAATATGGTAACTCCTATAAGTTCCTATCCCTAATTATAACTGTTTTCGAGGAATTAAAATCTGTGGTTTGAATATTTGATTATATATTAGAATATATAATCAATGATAATACATACTGCACTCGTTTGTAGTGAATAAGGCAATAAATAATTTAATAAGAAATAATTTAATTAGTGTCATTGAAAATATATTAACTTTGTACTTATTGTTTTACTATAATATACACCGTGGCTATTGTGTATGACTATATTATGAAAACGTTAATTTTTACTTTCATACAGTGTTCGTTATTAATTACACTACACCACGCGGCCTAACCGACTTGTTATTTATTTTGAATATCAAGTAAACGTTCGAAATTTCAATGTATGCATCAGAGATTATTCCAAAATTTCTGTTACTCAAAAGTTTTCATAGAGATTTTTCTTCTATAGTTCATCTCATATGCTCGAGAGTCCTTAGGAGACGACAGACAAAAAAGCGTCGCACCCAGTGTTGCGTCTAGGAAGTATAGGAATTTAAAACGATGGGTCAGAACCATAGAGTAAAGAATATCTAGAGAGGCCATACCGTATATGTACTGCTGTATATAGTGAATTGAAGCAATCAAATGGAATACGCTAAGGGTGACCGTTTTGAGAAAAATAAAATTATTTTTCTTATTTGGTTGGTACCACATTAAATTTTCATATTATCAATAATATATAATGACGATAACATTAATTTAAAAATTTTAAAGTATGATAACAGTTCCTATTAGTGATCTAGTTGAGCAAGGGATACAATATTTTGATACAATAATTTGATTCTTTTCAATTAGTCACTCTAAACGTATTCCATTTGAATGCTTCATTTACGTATACGTATGGCCACGGGTTGGTCAGAACATTTAATAGAGGCTAACTTACGCGTAGTGACGGTTGAGGAAAAATTGACGGGCAAATCAATACTAAATTTACACCCATAGTTATTTTTAGAGGTGAGCTGACATGAATTTTTCCGATATCCGATAAACCGATAATTGTAATCCGTTGTAACCGACATCCCATCCAATATTTGAAATCAAAAACCATGAGCTAATTTTGAAAGTAACCGATATATCGGTTGAAAACCCATGAAAATAGGATGATTTTTTTTCATATTTCAAGGATACTAGACAAATAATATCGGATCAAATAACGGTTAAAAAATAACCTCCCGATATCCTATATTCCAATATCCCTATAAATATCGGCTGATATTCAATAACGGCTCAAGCTTCTACTTGATACCATAAGATCTTACTTATAAGATATCTCTACTTATTGTATCCACTCAATTTCCAAATATTATTTTAATACAAACTTATACTATATTAAATGTGTGATTTAAAAAGTATTCGTTAATCATTACCTAATTTATAATTTATTATAATTATTAATTTATAACAAGACTTTTACTGATATATTTTTGACATTTGATAATACTCCAAAAAAACTCTGATCAATATTGTGTTGATTATTCTCAAGTTCGGATTTTTCAATAATATTATAGTTATAAGTATAATACAAATTTGTTGAATACATTTCTAAATAACTACCAAGCAAATACTCAGAATATATACCCAAGATTAGGTTTATCAAAATTTACCAATCAAGATATGTGAATAAACTTGTTTTCCTCTTTAAAAACAATAAATGAAAAATTTTACGAAATAATAAATCTCACAGTAATTAGACTAACAGAAATTGAGTCTTTATTCTAACTTTAAGCGCTAGTTAAAACATCATTCGTTGAGCCAACATTAAAGATAATTCATCAATGGTTAGAAAAACGTGTGAGGAATCTAACGGTGAAAACTGAAAAGTACTAACGAATTAAGGAAAAAAGTGTGATGAAGTAAAAAAAAAAAATTTATTTTATGTGAAAAAAATCTATTTCATGTTAAAGTGTTAAATATTTATAAAAAGTATGCATTCATAGAGCCAATTTCTACGTATTTTATGTTTATGTTGATAAGAAAATATGCCAAAAAATGTTTTTTTAAATAAGAATAATAAATAAATGTTAAAAGTAACAAGATTTTAATTGGAGAAAATTGTTAGTTTACTATAGGTTTAGGTTGCAATTCGATGCATTTTGCGTTTATTACATTTTTTTGATATTTTAAGTTTTTTTACTGCATTGAATTCACAGCTATAATAATGTGTATAATTTGATTTTATTTAACGTTAGAGAAATAAGTGTTCTCCGTTTTTTTTTTTTTTGAAAACGCAACTAAAGAATACTTAAGATAACCACTAGCCGGTCGTCGTAGTAGGGAGTGCTAAATGTCTGAGAAAAAAAGAAAGTTTCCCGGGATTCTCGTGTTCGTCCAAACATAATGTTTTATTAAGACCATATATGAGCGTTTATAAAAATTTTCTGTTCGCCTAAATGACGATGAAACGTGTTTTTTTTTTTTTTTTTTTCAATTTTCCCGAACATTAAAATGCCTCTTTCGCAATCGTTATTTCGTACATCAAGACACTACTGCGGGTCAATATTTAATAATTTCGCCGCACGAAAAGCGTTAGGATTTTGATGATAATTTAACGTTACAACAGCGTTTCTCTCAGTCTCCGCCACGCGATTACCGACGACTACGCCGTTATTAGAGTTTATCGGCTCGGTACGGTTTGACAATGTCGACCTCCGTTTTGAAAATTCGCCGAATGCATTGCGGGAAAAATAAATAAAAATAAGAAGAAACGGCTTAGACGCGTATGGCGTCTCACACATTCTATATAATTCGTCGTATAACGCGATTCTTCCATTTTCGAGTATCGCGTCACCGTGAACTCAGAATAATATCAGAACTGCTTGGGCGATTTCGGCACACCGAGATTTCGAATTCCTATCTTAACCTTTTGAAAACAACAAACTAAAAATTTAATATGAAATAATAACGAAAATAAATCTGGTATTTGTTTTTACAATGATGTTTATTTTTTTATTATTTTTTTTTTTTCTGTGCATAACTTTTTGTATGGAAATACTTGTCAAAAAGTTTCGATCAGTAACTTTTTGAAACCGGGTTTGCCTCTAGATGGTACTTTAAAGAGGTCATTTTTTGAATTTCTCAATTCTTCAATTTTTTTTTTTTTTTTTAGGAAAAAACTTCTCAAAATTTGACAAGAACGATTCGGAAACCATCATTTATTGATTCGAACT